>CAJPEX010000736.1:0-35298 GCA_905338405.1 Notodromas monacha
AACATCGAAAGGTTTTTTTTTTTTTTTGCGTCTCGATAGCAAAATGTTTAAAATGTTTACAAATTCAACTAGAATCACGAAGCGAGGACTGAAAGCTGTTTTTGAAGATCATAGATGCCATATAATGGACATTTTAAAAGGAAACCCAACTGAATTAAAACGAAATGTGCACTTTTCCAATGCATGTAATGTACTAAAAAACTAACTGACAACAGAAAAATACGAGAGTATAAGAAATCATCGGCCAACAAAAATTATTTTGGGCAATTTTCGTTCAAATTTATTTTGCAGACAAACAAATACGACCAGAAAAGACATTTTTTTCTTTTAAATTTTGGATGTACTGTACTGAACATGTTCTTCAAATTTTGGTTTCATTTTAGATGATTGTTCCACCTATTGAGGATGTGAAACTGTTCGGAAATTCGTCTATTCTCCATCTTATGTCTTTTATTTTAGCATGTACTGTATTCTTTCCGTTCGTTTCAGTGGAATGTCTTCCAAAATAGAAAATAAAAGATTTTATGTCATCTATAATAACCGTATCATGACGCACAACATTTTGTATAAGCGGCCATTATTCGCTCACAAGGCGAAAGTAGATGCAAAAAATAAGCCCTCTTGTTCAGCGAAGCATGTAATGTATGCCAAAATTATCCCACCTATACGCCACAATCGATCCTTTCTAATAACTGATCGGCGCACAAAAATAACGCAGTTACCCGAAAAGGGGATTTACTTCTGAAAAACCCCCATTTCCTCGGAAAATAAAAAATATCAACGCGATTTCATGACCTGAAGCGCGTAAAACCGGTCATAAACCCCAACTGCTGCCATGAAACAGCAATTCAATCGATCCCCGACTCCCGAAGAAGGAGCTCACTCGTCAAACAACAACGTTAATCGTCGTTTTCAATAGGAAAGCCATTATACTTTGTCGAGATGGGCAATTGTGCCGCCGGCGATAAACAAGAGTTTTATAGCGGAGAAAGAAATAATCATTTCCTGTCGAATAAGCATGATGACATTTACTCGTCGAACAAAAAGCTTTTAAGGAAATGGCAACTGCAACATCAGGATACGGTATATGGAAAACAATCCGACTTACGTTAGGCATTTCAATAACAAAGGGGGCCCCGAGATGCGGACACATTTTGTGCTTCGTCCTTGTTCCATGTTGAATCGCGTTTTCCCTTGGACGCGAACTTATTTAATCTGTTCTTCAGTTTTTCAAAAATTAGAAATAAGTCCCCCAAAAAATGAAAACCTTTTTCCCTCAACTTAAAGATGCAGAAAATGTCTGCGCAGAATAAAACCACAGAAAATCCGATCTTTCGGCAATCAGAACGAGAACAAGAAAAAAATAACAATAAGTCTTGTTGTACTCCACACAAATGATGAAAAAACTTGGGAAAAGGAAGCACAACATTAGACCTTTATAAAAATGGAACAGGATAAAAAATGTCCCCTTTTCTCGGAATGATGGAGTCGACATGTCGGGTCAGCGTGGGACAGATCATTTAAATTTACACGTGTCCCAAATTCGAAACGTCCGTATGTCGGGGTCCCACCTTGTAACCCTCATTTCATTCGAAATATTTACAAAACCCAGAAAACGAATCTCCAACTCACATCTCAGTTCGGAATGCCGGAACATAGCGGAGACCAGCAACGCCAGAAAATTACCGGAAATGCATATAATCAACCACTTGATTGCCGGCAATTACTTTCTGAATTACCCAGCAGAAAGAGAATTGCTTCCACAATCATATCGGTTCAGGGCACGTAAAAGTCCTGAAGGTCACACACAGGAAGCGGAGCATCAAAACAACGTCAATAAAAAAAGCCATTGCAAAACAAAGCTGAGGCCAGAAATTCCGCAAATTTTTATTCTTAGCATAAAAAAAAACTTCATTCCCACACTGAAAATTCCTCTCAAGTTGGTACCAAAGCCTTGGATTATTACAAGGGCTGGTTCTTAAAATTCTCTAAATTTAAATCTTAAAATTCTTTACATTTAAATCTTAAAATTCTTCAAATTTGAATCTCAAAATTCTTCAAATTTGAATCTTAAAATTCTTCAATTTTTTTGTGTGAACTTGAATAATTAGAAGAGGTCTCATTGGATTCAGAAAAAAACTCGCATTGTCAACTTCAATTTAGTGCAAATCAAGGTCCTTGCGGCTGAGTGGCTGACCAAACATATTTTTAAAACTTGAGGACTCATCGATGTCAAAAATTAAGATCTGTATTTTGAAGCTGAACTTCACTTGTTGTCAAGATCATCCGAACTATCCGCAGAATCTGCAACCATACTTCAGAGAAGCCTTCACTCCACTTTCAGAATAATACCTTCAATTACAATATCACCACTAAATTGTCAATTCATTGTTCAAAAGTTGGCTTCTTAAAGCCACCGTCAAATCCTCTCCAACGAAAAAAACGTATATTGTCGAAAACATGTCATGGGGGCACGGTTGTCATCATTATTGCCCTCAGGTGATTTTCAATCAGAGAACAATATTTGACACAATTTAAAACAACCCACAAAATAATGAAAATGCAATTACGCCCGGTGAGCAGCTGTTCCACACAAAGATGGGATGCTATTCCAATTTATTTATTTTTCACACTGTGCAAAAATTGTCAAAAGCAGTGATCATGAAACTAATTTTCAATACAATTGGAACAATTTCGGTTCACCTGTCTCCAAGAATGGATGGGCAAGGAAAAGTAAGAAAACTTATAGAATAGCCCTCGAATTTGCAGCGTACCGTCACGCCAGTACCATTGTGCGGCTCGCCAAAAAAATAGTGCCCAAGGTTAATTGACGTTTAGCAGTGGCTTTCCGAAGGCGTGCCCACACACACTCTCGCCAATTTCGTGTTTGCTTTGGCACAGGTGTGGAACAACGGGATCCGCCGACATGGAACTATAGAAAGAAACTAGAAAAGATAAAATTTTGAAAAAAGAAATATCTGCAGGTGCACGGGAAGGAGAACGTCCGACTTCACGTGTCAGGCCGAACCTCGAGCCAAATAAACATTCCGCAAATATCAGATTCAAGGGGAAGAGGGGGAAGAAAGTGCGCGCCGAAAAACTCCTCGCAGTTGAATTCAGAGTGAAGGGCAGGTCGACAGTCGTCACCCAGGGACACAACGAATGGAGAACAGAGACTTGCTTATTTGCTACCCAAGAAATAATTTCTGTCTTTTTATCCAACGTCTTTTCAAAAATGTTTCAAAAATGACCAAATGATTCGTGGTATTTTCCACTCAGCAGCGCCGTTCTTAATAACAAGAGATCTTCTCCGGCAATTTTATTGAAATATTCGGCTCAACTGACTCTCATCTTCGTCATTTTTACGAAATTTTTGTAAAAGATTGCGCGTTAATTTTTCAAATAATTGATTCCTGATCTCAAAGAAGAAAATTTTCATTCAAGCGGTGGCATGAAGACTCAACTCCTGATCAACAGACAATGCCTCTGTTAAATTTACCACATTCATCAACATCTCAATTGGACACAATTTATCCAGCAGCACGATGTATTTTCCACAAAAAACATAAGTCATCATATTTCCAAATACAGTAATTGCGGAGAGTTGAGCATTGCTTTGTTCAACAACCTTATCGGAGCAATAAATGATTAGTTTGAGTTGCCGCGTGGATCAACATAACTTCAATAGATATATAATAAATGCTACACGAGACACACAAGAACCCAGTTGTGCAGAACAAGAAAGGAAAGCCTCACAAAGACCACAAAGCCCCGAAGGTGCATTCAGGGCTCACTCAAAAGTTTGTCACATACAGAAGAACCTCTCTGAGTTTAACTTGAAGCAAAAAAAAATCAAAATAAGGAGCTTCAAAGTTAGGCAAACAAACATTTTTGCGGGGAAAGAAAAAAAAATCACAGGAAATTTTAATTGGAGATAAAGTATTCTGGGCCTCAAATTGCTTCTTGAATGATTCTCACAGGATGCTGAACTATGGAATGCAAGGGTTTGCTCAATTATTCTTTTGCGGCCTTTCAAAACACATCAGGTTACATTTTTATTCCTCTTTTCTTTCCTGTCTCAATAAAATAATGGCCAAAAGGCCTCCAGGAAATTCGAGTTATGGAGGTTTGAAAGGCAAAACCTTCAAATTAAAGAGATTTTCAATGCTTTGATTCTAAGGGAATCCAGACAGAGACTTTGAAAAAATCGACTTAGAGAGCTCTGACTCCGGGGAGGTTTTATTCAGCTACGTTCAAACTTATACTGTATTTTGAGTTTTGAATAGGCTCATATGGTAAAACCTCAAAACTCAGAAGCAAGGGGATCTCCATTGCTAAAAAAGCCATAAACCTTCCTGTAAGATGCCTAATTTATCTCAAGTCCATTCATATAAGCCTGACTATTTCCACGCAATTTCAGCTTCACAGAAGATTCCACCACGTGAACGTGCGACGTCCAAGAGTTTAAAACGATTTTCTAGTCGTTTGACCAGTACTGCAATGAATGAATCATGATCCATAATGGAGCATTTCAATAAAAAAAAATTAAAATTCCTTCATTCGTCTCCTCTTCGGGGCAACGAATAATAAGTACTGTATCTTCTATAGAGACCAGGGAAGCACTCCTCGGATGGTCTGAAAATACAGAAAATATTAGTCATCGCCTCTAATTTGTTTTCAACAAGGCAGGAAAATCCTGCCCATAAATCATGTTTTTGTCCTGTTATCGATAAATAAGTAGTTTCTCCAGTCAAAAGGACTGCTTTCAATGAGACATTATGCGATATTCCAAGCAAACCCTTCAAGATTCTTGTCGAATTACAGAAACTCGTATTTTCTGTGTTAATTAACCTGCATTTTTAAAGATCAGGTGTTGCACAGATGCTCATGCCTATGAATAATAAAAAAAGGAAAATTATCTACACTTAGTAGAAATTTCCTCTGGAATGACTTTTCTCTGTACTGTATAGATCCATGGATGCAAAAATGGATCTAGGATGTGAATAGCAAGATATCACATGCTAAATCATGCATGAAATATATTGAGCCCCATGTTGGGCATAAATGGTTTCCAAAAAAAAGAATATTTGATAAAAGTGCAATGAAAAAAATACAACACTACTGACAATCAGCTGGTTTGCAGAAGCCAAAAAATATATTCAAAGAGATATAGATATTTTCCTATTATTTTTTAAGGACCACTTTATTGTAGATTTTATGGCAAAGAAATGACACAAGGAGCCCCAAAAATTCAAAACAAGCTAATAAAAGCACATTTGTGCAAAAATACAGATACAGAAGATGTATAAGAATAAAATAGGAATAAAGGGAGAGTAGCAATCCTCTCACAATGAACATTGTGTGAAGGCTGCTTTTCAATCAAAATACAAATTGGGAGGAGGAAAAACTCTCTCAACTCACTATACTAGGTTTTACTCAGAGCATTCTTTCCACAATACCGCAAGCAAAGAGAAATGAATTCGATCTATACATCGTGAACTTGAACCCTGCTGAAATCATAACAAAATGCATCACAAAATGTACTTCGAGCCTCAGGGTTACTTTTATTCCAAATTTGACGACGCATCCGAGAAAAAACTTTGGAGGCGCCCCCAGAGTCACGTTAACGTAATTGCGCGTAGCCGAGCACAAAACGCCGACACGCAACTATCCCCAGCTGAGGCGCCTTTTCTTCCCCATGTGCATCCTCAGCCATCTTGCAGCCATTCATTCGCCTTTTATCTCGACGGGAAATATCCCGCAGAAGTTTCTTATTGCGAAAAATTATTTTCAAAACAAAATTACACATAGAAGAAACGCTTTCAATGGACCCAAAGAATCCAGAGTGGACGTACAGTGAGGGTTCAGCAGGAATTTCTGTGCAAGTGCTGGTGCATATAGAAGGCGATCATCGTGAGATTGATTGATTTAGCCATTGATCATTCGAGAAGATTGCTGCAGTGAACGGAAGCGAAAGAATTTCCATAAACCAGAGCACAGAAAAGCGAACAGATGGCGTATAAACAATTCCGGTCCAAGTCGCAGGTAAAAAAAAAAGTGAGCCACTCCCTTTCGTCAAACTTGTTCTTTAAATGAATGAGGTCGTCGAGGTGTTCTGCATTCTTTTAGAAAGGTCAAACAGAAGTTCAAACAACAACCTCAACATCTGCACTTTGCTGAAAAACGAATATGACACATAATGGGCACCCTGGCTGATTTTTCAAAAAGGAGAGGAACATTTCAAAAAAAAAAAAAAAAAAACGTTGAGGGGTCCATTTTTCGTCAAATTATGTCGCAGGTGCTTCAAAAAGAAGGTATTTACTCAAGGCGGGAAATCTAAATATTCAGGATTCTGCCGAAACCATGAAAATCTCTTGCAATCGTTTTTCTATTTCATTCATGAAGAATAATTTTTACATGTTGGCCGAAACTAATTGGCCGCATTTGAATCATGTAAATTGATTACCGCACTTTTGTATGCCCAAAATTGGAATTAATCGACTGCTGACGAGGACTGAGTTTTCTGAACGGGCTCAGATTTGAAATTTAAAATCATGGATACGTTCATAGAGATATTTTTAAACTCACTCACTAGAGGTCAACGAATTTCCTTGAAAAATAATTTAAAATTTACTTCAATTTTTAAAAATTCCATCTTTCATTTTCAATTTTTCACGCTTTTGATTAGCATCGAAGTTCCGTGAGCTTCATTATGGACAGTAACCGTAGCAATTTATTTTCGGCAATGTTTTTCGGCACTTAGAGGAAATAAAAAAATGTGAATCATCAATGCAGAAAAAAATCTTTTCTCTTGATGGAAGCTGACATTCTTAGGAAACACTCATTTTATTGTTGTTGGAAAAAGTGCGTCATTTTCCCGACAAAAGCGAGCTTCTCTTTTGGAGCTTCAAGAAACGCCTTAATGGCCTAATTGCTCTGCTTTTCGTCTTCACCTCGGCATTTATAGAAAAGGTGAGGCATGCGGTCACGCGAGAATCGGCCTACTTTTTTCTCCGAATGAAATATGATGATGGAAAATACGCAAACTGCGTGCCACAACCCGGAAGTAAAAGTAAAATGGCCATTTCCAATCATAAACAATTCGCTTGCGTTTGAAAGTACAAAAAAAGAACTTCGGATCAATCCGATGAAGGAAATGTTGATGGGGTTCCAAAACAACATGTGAACACAGAATATAACGGGCAAAAACAAACTAAGGTGCGACAAGTAAATACAGTACTGTACTGTACAATAACAATTAAAAATGAAAGATGATAAATAAAGTATTGGTGATCAGAATGCGAAACATTCATTATTCATTTTGGACAATTTATTTAAAAAAGAAATCCTTTCCTTGAAAGCTTTTCAAGGTGCATAATTCCACGCAAATAAACCTCATGCATACTGTATCTCGCACTGCAAACATGTTTCGTAAGAGCGATTCTAAAGCCAAAGTTTCCTCCCAATTTCCTTTTTGTACAGTGGTTTTCAGAAGGCGATCTTTTTCGCACGCACTTTTCTGAAACACGGTGCTTTGATGAGAAGCGCTCAACAAGTAACCATCACTTTAAAAGCCTGGTCAAGCTTTCTTGGTGACTGGCAAAAACGCGAATAAGCTACAAAATGTGCACTTGAATTTCCTACTCACACCCAAGCCCTGAGATGAAAATATTTCTACGAAGAAACAAATTATTTCATGGTCTCAAACCTGAATTTTCGGTTTGTTTCAGCTTTTATTCTACAGTAAGATCACTATATTTTTAGAATATGTAAAAAGGGGAAGGATATGAAATGGAGAATTACAGTATATTCCACGTTTTGAATTTTCCCTGTTCATTTTTCCATCAGAATTAGTTGACATTATCCGTCTTCCGGAAACACGTTTAGAGCATGTATTACCAGGTAACCAGAAAAGTTCTGCCCTAAATACGTGCTTAATGAACCATGAATCTCAATAGAACAAATTTTTCATTATAACCAAGTTTTTCTCCAGTGCCTGGGTTCTCGTTGTAACTATATTTTTCTGCATTGCATTTTTATCACAGGTTTCTGATGAGCACCCGCTTTTTTTTAGGACTGGCGCTGTTTTGCGACACGCTCAGCCGTCATGGCGCCACATCAAGTTGGATGACTTCAAGTAACACATTAATCTCACCAGGACATAAACGAGAAACATGCAACGATCGAGTTCACAAGGGCGGAACCCGGCCCATCACGTCCCCCCCCAAAAAAAAAAAAAAACCCCGGAATAAATAAGAAAACCCTACTCCAAGCAATCCCAATCAACACCCACGAAACCACACGAGGCCAGCGAAATAGATATGTCGCATTTAATACGCTGGAATAAAGAAGCGTTTCATCTCGTCAAGAAAGGCGTAATTATCAGCAGCTTTCTCTCGTCTGTGCCCCAGGTGTTGTCCCGGGGAAATTGGGGTTCTCTTCATTATTCTCGCTGGTCTTCTTGTTTCGTCGAGATTAGGATATACTGCAAGTGCGGGGGGCACGCCCTGGTTGGCGTAACACCCGCATTCGTTCATCTCATTGCAACCTTCGGGTCACAGCTGCGGTATTTATTTGTTTCTCTTTCTTCGCGACTTGAACCACATCCAGGTTCAAGATACGGGTGTGAAAACAGAGACAGAACAAAAAAAAAATGTTGCAGGAATCTCAAAAGAATTTGTGTGACGGGGCGGTGAATTGTCAACTGCTAGTATATAAACTTGAGAGTTGGACATCTGACCGTCAAGAATAGTTTTTAAATGCGCATTTGACATAATATCCGGCTCCGTTACGTTCTTCGAACACCTTCTTTGTACAACTATCATTATCTTGACTTCAAATGAATGGAAATTCATGCTTTAAGTATGGTTCAATGAAAGTAAAAAAGCGACCTGTACTTTCATTTTGAGCCGATTGATTCCCGTTGCATGGATCAATTGTTCTGTCCGGGCTATTCGCCTCTGAAATTTTTTAAAATGCCAGTTTACTCTGGTAAATTTTCCTTTAAGAGAATATTTGATTTTACGGGCCAAAGGAATTCGGTATTTGCTTTTCAATTGCACTCGATCAAAAATATTGTACGTTCTGTATGTCGAATAATATTGTACGGCAAAATATTATATCCTGTGATGCAAAAGTATTATATACTGTACAACATACTTTCATGGACCTGAGAAAAATTCGTTCCAGCGGAATTCATGGTTCTTTGAGCATGTAGAACTGTAATTTTGTGGGAAACTGGTAAGAGAAGTTTTTAACCGTTTAAAGCACTTCCGCAACAGATTTCAGAAGAATACCGTATTCCATATGATCAATTCCTTTTGAGGAAGTAATGCAGGAAACTCATAATGTTGAATACTATTGTCATATTCCAAACCTTCCCTTTCCCACATTTTATAAAAATATACCGATCTCCCTTAAGTATAAGCTGAACAGAAAATGTATGTATACGAAGAGCATTTATGAATTAAAATCGTGTTTTTCCTGAAATAGAGCAGTATCCTTCTAAACATACCTTTCTTTCAAAATAACAGCCATTTCCAAGTTTCAAAATAAAGCTAAATGAATTTTGATTAGATCTTCATACTTCCTGTGCTGTTAAAATTTCCTGAAAAACAGGAAATTTAACATTTTTTGAAGGTTTTTCATTTAGGCCCAAATTGGGGTATCCCATGTTGTGCCAATCAGTAAGAGTTCCTATATATGGCCCATGCACACATAATCATGAGAAAAATTCTTTATACAGAGATAAAATATAGAGTAAAATTGCTTTGTTATAAAAACATGTTTATAAAATTGTTTCTATGAAGAAATTGACTGAGCCAAGAAGTTAGTTCGTTAAAAATGATCAATTATAATTAGATCCGGTTTTACGAAATTTTACCGTACCACACACAAGGAGTTCCAGAAAAAGGAGACAGTCTGGTGACTTCCGCTCAGTTGTCCAGTGTTCAGTTGGGCTACTCCCAGTTGGCCCATCATCGTGGCAAAACAATGCTTCGGGACTCAACCTCAGGTACAAGTACTGAAATCGACACCCACGCTTCTCTTCAACGTCAGGAACCGTCTGTCTATCGGATGAGGCACTGGCTCGCCTCACCTCAAACTACTACGATTATATTCCCCAAGTAAAAATATATATTTTAATGAAGACTTATAAATGGGAGGATTGCGAAATATTCCGAATAATCACTCACGGAATCGAGACCGAATCTTGACCGTTTTGAAAGGTTTTTTTCGAGGCTGATGCAATTACCGAGACGCAAGAGACACGCTCATTACGGATGAAATGGTTCAGCATTCTTCAATCGTTATTCCGCCTTCACGAAATAATCTGGCAGTTGGTTCCATCAGCTGAATTGATAAGTCTCAGAACTAAAATATGCTCGCATCAATCTTCATCAGTGGCCACAGAGTCAAGAATCTTTTCCCGTTAAAATAATATGCAAGTTATCTAACCGAAAACAGCAATTCTTCCAACAAATTTTTTATGTTTCAGCCAAAAATGTCACGCAGAATGTTTTTTCTGAACTCCATAGAACCACGAAGATGATTTATATAAATTTTAGAAAATTTTAATCCCCGCTATCATAGATACTGAAACTCGACATCGCAAATTTCTTTTTCTTCGATTTTTTGGGACTCGCTGATAATGGACAAGTAAATCTCCAACAAATTTTTCTTGTCCAACAGACCGATTGGATCACTTCATCGAGTTACTCAACCGATGCAAGGGATGATTCTTCAGTATTGCAATTACATTCCTGTTTTGAGAGTTCTTAGCACTAAACCATCCGATATCTGATGGCATGAATGACTGAGAGAAAGACAGGATAATGTGAAGTATTTTGAATGATGCGTATCAATTTTATGGGAGCCAGAAAATGCAGTACTTTTTTTACTTTACGATCAAATAATGACAGAACGTGGCAATCAATAATCTTATATCTACCGAACCGTTTCTCTTCTGGAGTTTAGTAATCATTTTTCTGGAAATCTTGAGCCTTTCTGACGAGCGGCGCATGTGTTGAAAAACATTTCATCTTTCGTCGCAAGATGAGCTTCTTCCAGGTCTGAGTTGAGGATAAGCTGGAATTATGCGAAATCCCATGATTTTCAGGCTTAGATGAGCGAATAAAACTGTCATTTCCCTGAAAATCGACAGATTAACACAATCTTGATCGCGACAGGGAGAAACAAAACGTTGTCTCAGAGTAACTGATTAATTCCAAACGAAAGTAGCATTTTAAACAATATTTGTCTCAATAGAAATCCTTCAAAATACAATGCATAGATCAGAGGCACCAGAAAAGAGCATCTGAATTTTTTTCAAAGTATGGAAACTGATTCCTATTTTTTAGAATTCGCAACTAACATAAAAATCACCTTGAACTGCATGTTACCACAGGCCACGACATGTGGAGTTGGACACCCTGAATTACAGTCGATTCGACTTCGGGACACTCGAAGCTTTATAGAAACCTGCCCCGACATCTGGACAATGTCTTTAGATGCAAATAGTTCACATACATTTCTAGACAAAAGAAATTTAATTTTCAAGATGTTGGTATATCTTGAACGAATCTGGCTTTTTTGTCCACAACAATGGGAGATAAATTTCATCTATGCACAGTTCAAAAATATGTGTGCTCGTTCTTCGGTTTTGCAGCCTTTTTCTGTAGTTTTTTCATGTACTGTATTTTGAATAAGATGAGAAAAATAGTCTATTCAATTACTTGGGGACTTTTTCCTACATTTTGATCACCAGGAGAACCGATGGAGTAAATGCTTATTCATTGCAATGAATGCTTACATCCATTCATTATGCAGTATTTCACCTGCATATGTATTCTTTTCTTTTTGAATGAATGAACAGAAAACTTTATTAACTGCTTTTCAGCGTTCACAAGGTTCAATCAAGATTTCCACAACCAAACCTCCTTCCCACCCAACCCAAATCCACTCAATGACATTCAATCACTTCAGAGCAGGAAAGCACAAATTGATAACAAGAATAAAAGAAAATACAATACAACATGAAATACAACTGGACATCTGACATGTATGCATACACCCATACATTCCCTGACAATGAAAACAAAACATATGTAAAAATTAATTTAAAGCACACGGTCTTCAGCTTGTTTCTGTATGAGGTTTAGTTGAATAAACAAATTAGAGAGAATCTTTGATGAAATCATGTAAATGAAATCATATAAAGACAACAGTTTATCTTGATCCTGTAAGATTTCAGAAAGGGTCTCTTCATTGAATTTCAGTATTTGTAACTATTTCTTAAAAGAAAATAAATCTTTCTTTTCTCTTTTCTTTTTTAGGCTCCTACTTTGGTTCAATTGAGCTTGGTGCCCTCTTTCAAGTTTTCCTGTGACTGTAACAAATGGATTGCTGGGTTTTCATGCATGATGGACGCTAAAAAAGAAACAGAGCAGAAAAAATAAAGAAAAAGCTAAAAGTGAGATGAATAGTTGACCATCAATGGGGCTCACCTGGATGAACTGGATGGTGATGGCGGACTTGCCCACGCCACCGCCGCCCACAACGACCAGTTTGTAGGTCTGCGACGTGGCCGGGCCGCCCTGGCGGTAGGCCGACTCTTTCCACGAGAAGGACGCCGAGGAACTGTGCGAAGTTCCGTTCCTCATGGCACTTTTATTTTTTTTTAATTTTTGTCAAAATACAATTTCAAGAGGGAAAAACAAAAATCCGGACACCACCCTCGCGTTTCGTATAAGTGTCTTCAAAAATCCACCCGGTGTCCAACACCCACTAATATGCAAAAGCACTCGCAGTCTTTTTCAACTTTTAATTTTTTTTCTTCTTTGGGTATCCTTCACTCCCACGGATCGGTTACCACGCTCACTCCTACACGCCCGGGCGTGAAGCGCATTTCACGGGTTCCGGGCCGCGGATGCCATTTCCGGGTCCGACATTATTCCCTGTCGAAACTCGCGGGGTACTCAAGTCCTGTCCTGTCTGGTCCTCTGCAAAAAAGAAAATAATTACAATACCCGTAATAAAAAAATAGAGAAATGAGATGGAATTTTTTCAGGCAATCGAGGTACACGAGGCACTTCAGTATAAAACACATCCTACTCCTCATACCCACAGTGGGAACAACAGCGGTATTTTTTTCAAAACTCTTTCGCTACTTTGCTGTTTTGCAGGTGCGTAGGTTTTTTTCCATAACGTATTTCCCGTCGCAGAACTCATTTCCGGAGATATTTTCCGCATAATAATACGGATTGTTCGTTTCCTCAAGAGTGAACACGTACGACGTAACTTGATCCGACAACTATCAGCTCATGCAGGAAAACAGATTTATTTTTTTCGAACTGCATAAAAATTTCGCGCGAATTTTTCCCCGCAATTTTCTAAATGTGCTTCACATCGAATGCACATTTTGTGATGAGGCTTTGTGAAGTGAGCCAGAAATATCTAAAATCGATGACGTTGAACGCCTTTGTGCGCTTTTGCGCTCCGTTGAGCCCATTGCATTTTTTTTCGTTCAACAACGGATTTGCGTGACGCAAATCCGCTGCACATAACTTCTTGCTCATCACTTATTTGCATGCAAAAAAAATAGAATGGAATGAGTAATTCAGGCCCGTGTCGATTATAAATTCACATCAGCAAATCCTGATGAAACATATTGTAACCCCGGGATGGTTGAATCAGTTGAATAAATCAGAATAATGCGACCTTGAATTTAGTACTTCTTGAATTCAAGTCAGTCATCGCATGCGGCGTTGGAAGGAACCCAGTCGTACGTTCATCGAAGAAGGGAAAAGATTTGAATCTGTTTTTGACAAGGAAAATCATGGAATCCACAAACTACGTGACAGGGAAACAAACAATGCGTGACAAATTTGAAGAAAAAAACAGTAGACCGAATTTAATCACACCGATTTTTGATTAGACGCTATATAAACATATTACTTATAATCAGTTGATTTTTCCTGGTCCTTTTATGCTTTATACATGCGTAAAAACAATTTTTCCTGCAATGAATCTGCCTTTTCCGGTTTTTGCACCAGAACCATAGGAATCAGTTTAAAAAAAATAAACTCAAGTAATTCATGACACGCTCGGTACTTCCTGAGCAATTTCCCCAGTGAAAAACGGTCGTTTCAAATCCGCCCCAGGCTACACACGAAACTGCCAAACAAAGGAATGCAAAACTTGCCGCTGATGGCGTAAACAAAAACTCGGCATTCGTTCAGAATGGCGCAAGTAGGAAGAGTAAACCACATGTGCAATCAATGGTTTCCTCGGCAATCGAGGCTTCGTGCCGAGATTTACACACCCCGCATCATCTCATCGCCGACTTCGGGTAAATAATGACGAGGTCACGCAAATAACGACCCCATTCTTCTTTGCACGAGGCGAAACGAAATAAAGGTCGGATGGAAGATTATAAGCTGGTGTGCAATTTCACCCGAAAATTCGCAATCAACGCAACGTCAATTTTGCATCCAACTCAAGACGGAGACGAGAGAAAGAAAGAAACAAGAAGACTGCTGATGAGCAGATCCACAGTCATTCAGCGCATCCGATATTAGTCAAACGTGTATCTTGGGGACATAAGATTGAAAGAAATGCTCACATTACGGCGAAAAAGAACCTTTACTTGTACATTGAGATAAAGAGAACAGAATACTGCACATGTATATACAATTGAATCCTGATGAGTCAAACCCACCTGAGTCAATTACCTCCCTATAGGTCTTTGCCAATTTTTTCAAGTCCCAGTTTGAACTTCCTTTTGGAACAATGCATTAAAAAACTCCCAAACTCAAAGGCTTTTCTCCCTCAAACCTCCAAAACTAATTTTCTGGAGGCCTTGTGGCTCTTGTTCTATTGACACAGAAAAGAGAAAAGCAATAAACACATACTTTGGCGCAGTTTGAAATGATGAAGTGAAAAGCAGATTAGGCAAGTAAACCCTTACCTCTTGAAAATTTGAGTTCTTTAATTCCCATAAGTTAAAAATGGTTTTTTTTTATAAATCACTATAAAAACTCATCATCCAAAGCAGGCAAATTTTGCGCTCCTTTTCAAGAGTTATTTTCATAATCTGTGCACAGTATATATAGACTTGTGCTTGTTTCCTTTTGCAGTCTTTTTCATACCAGAAGATCAGATTTTGTGTAGTTGTTCTTCTTTACACTTATTTCATGTACAGTATCTTGAAGTTGAGAAAAATATTTGATTCCATTTTTAGGACTTTTTCCTAAATTCTGACCAACAGGAGAACCAATTAAAAATGTTCCCACCCAAAGTTGATCCAACATGTGGATGTTCCGACATAGGGACAATATTCAAGCAACAATGACTTCCGCATCTCGGGGCCACACCGTAATTTATACCTTAATTGAGTCAGAATTCAGCAATATAAGTGCCTCAACCTCTTCCATTACGTTCAACGCAAAATTTCAGATTGCAAATAGCATTAATCATTTTTCTGTTTCCGGATGATGTGAAATTAAGATCAAATAAAATACGTTAGTCAATTTCCATCAGCAAAAATTATCAATACTGTAGAAGCCCAGGCCTATTTTCGTCTGAGAAACACGGTATCAGTGAAAATGAATCTTGAAAATAAACCACCAGTACTTCCCCTGAACTCGTAGCAAAAATTAAATAAGGCTCCATGATTCAAGAGAAAATGATGAAGCCTTCAAGGAAAGTAAAAATGCTTTTCCCTTAATAGAAAGTATAATGCCTTCAAGGAAAGTGTGAGCTATATGTTCGTAAAGCAAGTCGCATTCGCGGTCAGAGCCTCGAAAGAAGGTGCTTTCATCGCCGACAACATTCTCTGACGTCATTCCAGTCATTCAAGTTCGCATCACCGAGCTTCTGTACGTCGGAAACTCGTCACACATACGGACGAGTGCTTCCCCCATAAGAACCAGGTGCACTCACGAAGATTATCCGCCGATATCTAATAGCTGCAAACACCCCGATGCTAGATTCAGGCAAGTGCATTGTAATTATCTTGATGAATAACTGGAGTGATTACAACAGCGGGACCAACAGAAATTAGAAATTTAGCTATGGTACAATACTTTATTTGAAAACGAGCAATTTTTGGTTAGTTCCTCCATTAAAAAAAATAAAATTCGACGAATTAAACTGAAAACAACTGCTGGACGTATATTCACAGCAGTACAGTACTGATGTTTTCAGCGGTGACTTATTCATAAAAAAAAATTTTATGAAACGTTGAAAAAGTAATGCTCGCATTAATATCCGAGTGGTATAATTAGTCTCACCGTTACCACAATATAATCTGAATATCAAAATGGGACGAAATAAGCAAAAGCGAATCTGATTCAGATCTGCAGTACCAAGAACGCATGAATATTCAGGCAACTCATACACATCAACACAAAAAAATAACACATTCACGGACACTGGGAATTATAATAAAAACAGAAATGACTAACACAGTTCAAGATGAAAGAGAGTAAGTTCATTTTTAAACTAGGAACTTTTTAGTCGAGTAAAAAGGTCGTTGCATGCTATGATTGAAGCAACACATGCTTTATTCAGATATTCATACGATGACATTCACTAATTTTAATATTGAATGTTATCGTCATTCTGGAATCAAGAATCGTGAGCTTGATTTTTTTTCTAGAACGTAAACTGATGCAATGCATACTGCATTCATTGCTGATCTATCTTTCGCTACATGTCTTATTTATTATGAAATGGGAATTCCGGCTGTTGATTTCAGAACTTTTGCCTTTAGCCCGCGATTTATTGCCGAAACTTTTGTTTTTCGGAACTTTTTGGCACATTCTCTCCGTTAGCACCCCTATAGGCTCATATAAAGCACATATGCTGCGCAAACTACAGTATCAAAACAGCTAGTGCCAAAAAGCAGGTTCATGAAAGAGTAAGTTCAGTATAAGCAACCTAAGCCAAGGGTTCTCTAGCAATACTCTGCGAAGCACTAAAGGGGCTCCAAAGTAAAAAAAAAATTTATGAAATGAAATTGAGGACAGAACATTTTTATTATTCAAGCATTTGAATTGACCTGAATAAACGTAAAACCACTGCTCTTCATGTAAGTATTGGTGCTTTGCAGAAAGAACTAGGTTTTTCCTATTTGTAAAGCACCAAATTTTGCAGCAGAGTCACCATTTTTTGAAACATTCAGCAGTGCCAAAGAATACAGAAATAAAAATGATAACTATAATCAACACATCCAAAATTTGAGAAAAGTTTAAATTTTTATCTTTACTCCGAATTTGTTTTAATGAAAAATGAAAGAATACCTTACTGGTTGGCATTCATACATGTTGATGTCAATGGTGTTTACTCCTCTTAGAAAATGTCAGTCATTGGTTTTACTCAGCCCAGGTAGTATTCCTGTATAACCAAAACGCACCAGAATGCGGAAAATCCCATTTTTTTGGCCACCAGATGAAAAAGAACCCGTAGCTGTTCAAGGGTTAAGTAACCCCAGAAAGTTAAAACAGTCCTGGATGCATTGGAAGTTCAAGTACCTCCCTCACTCAGAGCAAAACTCATGAAATCAACTTCATCTCAGCTTGTGGGCAGATTATTTTTTGTGATAAGGCCATACAACAAGAGATTGCTCCAGACAACATCCACAGAAACACACATAAAATATTACTTGAGTACTTCTTCAATTTTTTTCTCTCTCAAAAAAAATTGGCTGCTGGTGACGAACTGATAATGTGAACCAATTACACCTGTCCGCATCATTGGACAGTTGCGCATGTGTGCGGCGCTCAGTTGGCCTCGGCGTTCATTTGACCCCGAGTAGCCCAAACGTCAACTAATTTTTCTCGTTTTCGTTTTCCCCGGCGACGGATCGTAGTTCCCACACAAATCCGGCGCCCACGCGCGTGCTTGGGGATGATGCGACCACCGCCAAGGACGCCGTCGCGCACCGAGAAGAAGAAGCCAGCTCACTGTTTTGGAAAAAAAAAAAAAAAACCGGCGGAACTCTGGCGGCCACTCCGCAGCGTATGCATTTGCCCACTAGAAAGTTCAACGTACTGATTGCATCGTTTCTTCCTCGGCAGAAGGACAGCAAAACTATCCTTATCTCGTTTTTTCACCCTTAGAACCCAAATTCAAAAGTAGTAAAGGTGGACTCTCTCTCTCTCTCTCTCTACAACAATCTTGCGTGCAACAATTATTCTGTGCATATACGAAATTTATTTTTCGTACCTCAAGGGGTTTCTCCCCAGAATAAACTATTGTACATCTATAATGTACCACGCACACCTTTTTTTCTCCCTCAAATCTGCGAGGAAAACATGGGATGTGCGCATCATAGGCTGGGATGCAATTCTCGAAATGTATCAGAAGTTTAGTCAAGTTCAGCATGCCAGCAGACTTGAATAATGGGGGATTTTTAACATGCACATTTTACAATTAAATATAATTGAAAATAATGCAATTCGTATTGATTTCTTGTTCAAATTTGAATTTTGGTGTCTTTGATTTTCAAAACATTTCAGTTGTGTGGGGTGTGCATCTCTCTTGGAGATGTGATTTCAACACAATTTTAAGGTGAAAATGTGGGATGTGTGTCTTACTTGTTGACAGCAATGTGGTACTCAAGGAATTGCAGGGTTTAGTACAGGTGACTCTCTCTCTCTCTACAACAAAATTCAATGGACAAAAAAAAATAATTGTAGAGAGAATTCTGTTGCAGAGAACCCCTAAATTATGGGGAGAGAATCCTACAGGATAAAAAATCCTTAAACAGAGAAAATTGCTGTAAAGTGAGTATTTTTTGCTACATGGCTTATGTATTCATATAAAATGGATTTTGGTTGTTGATTTCAGAACTTTTGCATTTTGTCCAGATTTATTGCCTGAACTTCTGTCTTTTGGAATCTTTTGCCTCGTTCCCTCCGTCAGCACCCTATACAGGGTTGTACACAACACAGATGTGCAAATATCAAAAGAGCTATAGTGCCAAAAAGCATGTTCAAAGAAGAGCAAGTACAGTATAAGTAATATAAGCCAATGGTTCTCAATCTAAGCTCTGACGTGGAGTATTGAACACGTTTAAAAGTCACTAAAAATTCTGAAATAAAATTAATGACAGAAGATTGTCATTATTCAAGTATTTAATATGCCCGAAATGCACATACAAACACAGCTCCTCAAGTCTTGGTGCTTGACAGAAAGATTTAAGTTTTACCCTTCTGCAGCATAGTCGCCATTTTTTTTTTCAAATATTCAGGGCCCAGCAAGAACACGCATGTATTCATCCACTATTATCTTTAGCCTCCTAAAAATCCAGCAACCTCGCAGGCGCACTACTAGCACCAGTGCCCGTTGGCGTGTGTCCCACGGTCTCCGGTGCCTTTTTCCTTTCCCCTCGTTTTTCCTTTGGTTCGGGCACGCGGAAGAGAGATGACGCAACCCAGTGGTGGTGGGGGGGAAAGAGAGAAAGAGAGGATGTGGGCCGCGTTGGAGCGGAAAAACCGTGCGACGAAAGGACGGAACACGTCCCACAAGGGAAGAAGAGAACGCGTGTACTGTACACTACACACAGCATAGGAATCGGATCTGGGCGGATTCCTCAAGTCACGACCAGGACCAGGACCAGCTGCTGCTTGTTGCTCGTGCTCCTGCTCTTCTCCTTGCTCCTTTGGTAACCAGAAGATGTCACATGTGCGTGCGAGACGAGGAGCAAGCAAGGGAAAAAGAAGAAGAAGAAGAACGGAGAGAATAAACAGGTGGAGAACTGAGATTTAAGCGTATTCCTCTCAACATGCTTAGTGCTTGCTTATTGCTCCTGCTGCTGATGCTCTTGCTCCTACCAACGAGCAAGGAACCGCTTCTAGCACAAGACTCTCAGCATTAATCATCACTATGAACGCCTCTACCTAACTCAAGCAAGGTGACGGATATCACCTGAACTCATCAAAGCATCTGGATGCAGAAATGGATGAATCAATTTTATAAAAAGGCATACAAAAATTTCAATTATATCCTCAGGAAACTAGAACTATCGGCAACAACAACAAATCATCGAGTACTCCTTATATAGAACCTCGCATCAACGCAT
Source organism: Notodromas monacha (assembly GCA_905338405.1). NCBI lineage: Eukaryota > Metazoa > Arthropoda > Ostracoda > Podocopida > Cyprididae > Notodromas > Notodromas monacha. The sequence goes on from CAJPEX010000736.1 coordinate 20,087, forward strand.
CGAACATCACAGAGTTCCATCGGATGAACAGATGCAGTGCTCTTGCTCCGGCTGCTCTTGCTCCTGCTCCAGAAAACGAGCAAGGAACAGCTGCCATCACAATTCATCACTCTCAGCATTATTCATGACTGAACCTCCACCTGATTCAAGCACGGCGACGGACATCGGATATGGAATTTAAAAAACATTCCCAACACGCGTGCGATTAATTTTATTCTCTGTTAATATTTTGAATGACGAGCTTGTTCAATGTAACGTACGAGAATTGTATACAGCCTTCTTTCTTTTTTCTTGTGGCGGTACGCGAATGAATATTGGGTCGGCAATAAGAAAATGTTTCTTTTTTCTTTCTGCTTTGCCTCATCCAAAGCAACGCTCACCAAATCAGGTCAACACGACGACGGAGTGGTCGATAATAGCGTTTCCTGGCCCTACCCAAAAAATATGGAACATCTGTGTGCGGTATTTCATCAAACGTTCTACTCATGGACAAAAATATACTCTACGTCTTTCCGGGGGATGTCGGTCATTCGTGACTTGCTTCCAAAAATAGCAGAGAAAGTGCAAAAAGAGCCGCTGAAGAGCAATAGTCTCGTTTCTATGAATTGAAAAAAAAAGAATTTTTAAAAGAACTTAAACAGGGGCTGGTTCATGGGGCTTTTTGTTATTGATCATCTTCAAGTGAACAAACGTGATTTTTTAAAACTTGATTTTCATGTTCCAGATAGAAAGAACTCGTTTGAATTATTTTTGCAGGGAATCCTCGGGACTTATCGCGAAATTTTTGCCATTCCGTCAATGTACGAAGAATGGTTCAGACCTCCTTTTATAACTACTGTACATTTAATTTTAAAGCCAAGTTCTTTGGGTACTTCGGCTTGTGAGTCAAAATTCTTCAATATCTTGAAAATATTCGGGCAACTTTTTATTTACTCAGCAATTTAATCTTGAGGGTGACATTCACATTCACAATGAGTAATTCAAGCAATTCCCACAAAATTACATTTTTCACTTTCATAAGATTGTTCTCTTTGACATTATTTTTCTTTGAAAATATTGCCCAGGTAATGAGCCTGAGATGTTCAAAAATTTAACTTTCCAACGAGAAAATTTATTTTGTAGTTCGCGATTTCTAATAGGCTATTTAAACAATGATACAGTATTCGAAGAAAAGCGGCCCAGCAAATGCCAGCGCAGATTTGCTTGTCAATTGCTTGTTAGCTCTTCAAGGCATTTTTCCTTCACTACCCATTTTTTATATGGCTTGTTTTTGTGATGGTCATTTTGTTTTTAGAGGATCAAATTCCTCGATTTAAAAAAAGAAGTCATATCCAGCAAAGCAATCAAGAATCCTCGAGCCGCAAGAAGTCAAGGCTTTTAATTTATATCCCTTTCCATCAATCAAGCATTTTTATTTTGTACCAGCTTCGCCTGAACTTATCAACGCATCCGAATGCAGAAATGGATAAATCAATTCAATAGAAAGGCATACAATAATTTCAATGATATCTCAGAAAATTAAAACTGTCAAAAACAATGACAAATCCTCGAGTGCTCTTCATAAAACCTCCATCAACGCATCGAGCAACGCAGAGTTCCATCAACTGAATAGATTCGCACGAATCTGCAATAACTTTCCAAAGGGGTCTTTTTGGAAATAAACTGCACAAGAAGATAAATTCTAGTCAGCATTTTTGCGTGAGGGAATAAAGCACAAACTGAACAGACGCAAGAGTCGGCAAATCTAGGAGTGGCACCAATCCGATGCTTGGGTCACCTGATTTCAGATCTTTCTTTGGCACGACTGCGATCACAGAAGGAGCAAAAAGTTTATTTTCACTAGTGCAGTTTCGATTTTTTTTTTTTACTTCACCCTCTTTACGAACAATCTTGGACACTGCTGGAAAACAAATTAATTAACCTGAGACACGACCTCACTGCACGCGGCGACTGCGATCACAGAAGGAGCAAAAAGCGCGTTTTCTTCCATTTCTTTCAGTAGTACAGTTCCGGTTTTTTTCTCTTAACTTCACACAAATTCACCTTCTTCACAAACAATCCTGGACACTGCTGGAAAAAAAAAATAATTAACCTGAGACACGACCTCACTGCACGCGGGTTCGGCGGCAACTGCGGCCCCGCGCTCGTGAGCAGCACACCTGTTTTTTCACGCGACGCGCGATTTTCCGATTCCGAGTTCAATCGGGAAGGTCAGACTGCTGCAGTGACCCAAGTTTTCCCCCCACCAGCACCATGTCTTCCCCCGACCCCGGAAACATTCACACCCGGGCTTGACGATGAGAAAACGAATTTCTTTATCACGCGCGAATACAGGCGGAGGAAAAGTTGATTTTCGAGACGTCGTGAGATTTTTCTTCGCTGCGAGACGCTGGGCCGTTTTTTTTTTTTTTTTTTTCAACAATCCACCTGCTGCAGCGTGAGAAAACTGGTCTCGAGATTATTTTTTGTTCCAATGGGGGGAAGAATATCTCGAAATTTTTGTTGCAACGCGAAATTTTCATGAAATAATATCCATTCTGTTGAAAATTTCAAATATTACAGAACTTCACTCTGATAAGCAATTGGTTGATGCAAAGTTGCACAATTTTTTGTGGAAAAAGAAGCATCTGTGAGGGGGAAGTGTTGTGACGCTTTATTGAAGTGGCGGCTCTGGCGGGGTGACGATGTGGCGGCGGTCAGCAATACCCGCGCGAGTGGAGAATCTTACTCAGTCGGCTACCGCTCTGGTGGACAGCTTTCATTTTTTGCATCGATTTTTTAAAAAGATTAATTCCGTATACCTTCACACAAATTCACAACTTTTTGAGTGTCTACTGATGAAGATTATAATTCGGCGATGAATTACAATGTGGAACACGAAGATAAAAACAAGTAATTTTCCAACAAGAAAAAATACTAGTCGAGCATCTGAGTGGTAGTACAGAAACTAAAAATTGTTTTTTTTTACATTATTTTTAGGAAATTTCAAAAAAGAAAAAATGAGGATAATGTATTTGATTCAAGTTTTAAAATTTGAACATGTAAAAGAAAAAGAATTACAGTATAATAAAACTGCATCAAAATTTCTTTTACATGTCCAAATTTTAAAACTTGAATCAAATACATTATCCTCATTTTTTCTTTTTTGAAATTTCCTAAAAATAATGTAAAAAAAAAACAATTTTTAGTTTCTGTACTACCACTCAGATGCTCGACTAGTATTTTTTCTTGTAAGAAAATTATTAAATTGTTTGTTTTTACCATCGTGTTCCACATTGTAATTCATCGCCGAATTATAATCTTCATCAGTAAACACTCAAAAAGTTGTGAATTTAACCCTAATATATTTTAGCACTCCTCGGAAAAGTTTTTCAAATATGTTTTAGACGCTTGTTTGGTAACTGGGACGAGAAAATAAATTGTCTTCGTCATTCAAGAGAAAACTTGAGCGTCGTTAATTTCTTGATAATTTACCAGTAAGTCAACAGACGGAAGTGACAAGCATCGTTCTCTGAAGGATTTCATGATATTATCGTGTCTCAATCGAACAAAATTTTCTCAACAATATGCGGGGTCTGTCGGTTTTTTTTTTCGAAAATGAAATACGTTATTAAATTCTACATAATTTGAGCTTTCTTTCCAATAAGTACGTTGATGAAAAAATCTGAAGCCGCAGGAAAACTCAAAACTCGTCATTGGCTGCTTGTGAAAATGGCCGCAAGTGGAAAATGCACGGAATCAAGAATGATGATCATTTTGACAGTAAGTAAATAGAGGGAAATTCGCTTCACATGCGTATGCAGCGGAGAGAATTTCTTGTTTGTGAAAAATGCCCTGAAAAATCGCGTATTTTTCAAAAATTTACCTCATTGTTGCGTCCTTCGTAATTGTTCCTGGAATTATTGCCTGAAATCCGGGTGCGGCTTATATGCGCATAAATTGCGCATTTTGTATCGTCTGAAACAAGTTGCAGTGTTCGTTTATTTCCGGAGTTAATCCCTCATGCCATCGACAGTTCTTGAATTATGGGTGTTGCTCGCAGCAGTGAAAAGCCTGGTGAACCGTGAAATCACCAAGAAGCTCCTTCCGCGAATACTGCATATATTACCAACGTCATAAATCCTGTCGTCAGTTATTTTCTCCCGACGTCATCATCATCATCTCCCGTCGACTCGCATTCAAATCGCATATGCTTGAATACCGAATTCGAGCCCAGGGAACTTCGTTGCTGCGGAAAAACTTTGCTCCGGGTCAACGATCACCGCCCGAGGTCACGTCGGGTTCAGCATATTTTCTCATCTCGATATTCATTTTTTGTGTGTGTTGTGTTTCTTTTTGCTTCACTTTGATGCTTGAAATAGCCAGAGAAGCCGTACAGAACCTTTCACAGCATTCCTGGGTTGAATCACGAATGTAAATGGTCCCTGGGGTTACAAGAGAGTCGGATGACTTTTCCAGGTAGATCACGGATGAAAGATGTTCCATTGTTCGGATCTCTGATGGTGCGGCCTCGAGAAAAAATGGGTTAGAGTCGAAGAATCGCATGTGACGACAATGCAGACCTTGTCAGAAGTGCCAACGACCTCACTCCTGACACCGAGTTCCTATTCTCGTCCACATTCCAATGCAAAAAAGTGTAACTTGAATCTATATTATCCTCGGAATTCCAGATATTCCATGAAATACTCGGCTACCAGAGACTCTCGTTGAATGTTAGCGCGACATCTGCCCGAGGAACGCCACTTAATAAATTCTACATTTTCGTCCAGCAACCAACAGTGAGAAAAATCCGGAGAAAGGTGGAATGAACAAGGATCAATTCCTGCTGTTGCGATCATTTTTCAAGAATTATTTTTTTAACGTGAAATAAATGATTTACATGGCTCAAGTCGGTTTGAAGAGAGCAGTAAAAATTGCAAACATATTTCAGGGCAACCTGATCTGGTCCATAAATTAATTTAAAATTTCAAGGGCGAGAAAATGCTTGTGAAATTGCTTTAATTCCTGATTAATTAAAATTTTGAAAAACCTCAGAAGCAATTCAATTATATTCAAGTTTAATTCATCACGCTATGCAGTGCTCTTCGACAGACTTTGACGCTAATAAACACATAGAATATCGTATTATATTGGTGGTGCCCTGGGGCTAAGCTCCGACAGTATCCAAACACAGGGCCATAATTCGCATTGCGCAGCAGTCTTTAATCAAGGCGGATTTTTTTTTCCAGATGAATCCTGCTTTTGATATCTCAAATTGATAGCCCATGTCATGGAATTTTCAAAAAGCAAGTGTATTTCAAAACAAGATGCGCAAAGGAAAAACAGCTTCACAAAGCCTTCAAGCACCCCAAACATTAAATACATGTACCATCAAATATTTTCGGGAACCAGACGAACATTTTTAAGCAGGAACGTAGAAAGTGTCTTCGTTCTTCCGCGGATTATCAACAGCATACGGGTAACTGTAATAATTGGAAAAAGAAACCAAATTAAGTAATGCAATTAATGATTGCAAATTGCCTTCTCAAACCTTCTGGAACCCTCCTCGCGAGTGTTGCCAATCTGATAAGCTGGTCTTCGCTGACCTCGTTGTTGACTCCACGGAAGAGCTTCGCCAGTCGAAATCAGCATACTGATGAGGGCCAAGATCAAAAAGGCCAACGGCTTGAAAAACTGCACACAAAATTTCACCATCAATATAGTCATCAAAATTAGGAAAAAATGTGCGCTGCAATTGAAAAAAAATTTTTGAACAAGGGTTCAAAATCGGAGAATTAATTATCTTCGTCGAGATTCAAATTTCGAATGAAACAAGAAACGATTGCATAGCGGGAAATTCAAAATCTACTCAAATTATTCCTTGCCTGCTGTAGAAAATAGTATCGTATATTATACTAATGCAGGTGGACGCTCTCTACAACAATTTTGTCTGCAACGATTTTCTCAGTACAACGATTATTTTGGATTCCACAGTATATGGTTTTCTCCCCATCTCATAGAGGTTCTCGACAACTAAATTTTCTCTAAATAATTTTTTTGGTCGGTTGAATTTCCTTGTATATAAGGAGAGTGCACTTATAAAATAATTTCAAGCGTCAATTACGCGAATAATTGAAAAATCAGTCCAAATTTTCAAAGAAATTCGAGAGGATTCCTTAGCAATTCATTTTTTTATCTTAAGGGATACTTGAAAAAATCGGAGATTCACTTGCTTTTGCCATAATGTACTTCAAACTGTTTTGTCCTGCTTGTTTCCACCAAGATGAAGTTTTTTTTTTTAACTCTCTTCCCGCTTTCAAATCACAAACGACTGACGAATTGTGTCTCAAACAGTCGACTTTTATACAATTCTTATGCAGCTGACGGAGATTCCCGTCACCCGGTTCTTCTGCCCTTTTGAATCATCTTCTCCCAAGGGAAACACTCATTCTTCAGTTCCGGCTTCCTGTTTCTTATCAGCAAGTGTGCAGTTGTCTCATGTGTGTGTGTGTGTGTGTGTGACCTGTTTTCAAGCTTTATTTCATGTTTCAAGTACAAAGTTGCCCTTGACACTTGGTTCAGAAACTGTCAAGAACAAGCTGATATACGAAAGTGCGCCGCACAAGCACACTTACAAGAAGACAAGAATATAAAAAAAATTTAAAATTGCATCTTTTTTATAATGTTTGCTCCGTAACTATGTGATTGAGTTGATGCTTCGCATGAATACTCGCGAAGCTAATCTAAGTTAGAAAGACTGGTGTTTAAATAAATTATTGTACATGAGGCTGTTTTGAATATATGGTACAGTATTTACATTGGAAATTGAATTTTACAGTACGTTTTGTCACTCGTTTGAAGAGACAATCAACCAGAATCTTTATTTTACTGGGCAGACCATGAAATGCAACTTTTGTCAGGATCTCGACAAATCGAATCTTAAAAGCCATTGTTTAAATATTTTAAATTGACATTCTTGAATTTTTTCAGATCAACCATCAGTAAACAATATAAATTTTAAATTCGAAGAAGGATCGCCCAATTTTCAAATAATTATTCAATTGATAATTTCCTGAGCATTTTGAATCAAATTTTCAAAATAATTGTTTCGCGAATTCATTTCAGTTTTGAGCACATATGAAAAATCTTGTCAAATATTGATTCCATAAACGACAAAAAACAAACATATACTTCAGCAATCTCTCATTTTTTATTACGTTCCATGTTCAGCAACTTTTTTTTTCGAAACAAATAAAAAACTCATTGATTTATTCAATTGAATATTTCATGGATCATCCTCATCTGCTCAGGTGTGATGTGACTCCTGGGCCTTTTGAACTGGTTATGCGACACAATAATTGCCCTCTTGAATAATATTCGGTAAGCAGTGGGGGATATTTTGAGTGCAGATTCGCCAAACTGCACATTGAACCTAGGCGCTGAAACCCGTTTCACACCCGCCACTTGGGCCAGGATTCCTGTGGCATATTCATCACTGACCAGCGTCCAATAAGGCACCACATTTATTGCACCAGCCATGGAATCAATGACATCTCTGGTATACAAATAACTTTGCACCAAAGAAACAGGAACATGAAGGTAAGGGTAGATTTCAGGAGGACTGCTGGAATTCACGACCTTGCGATCCTCGTTAAAGTCTATGTCTGTGCAATGCCGAGGCATTTTTAAACCGTACATTGAGTTCGTGGCATTGGAATTCTTTTGCATGAACTTGAAAAGTTCATCAGGGTTGACGTAAACGTCGTCGTCTGTTTTGAGCACAAATTTGACACTCGGGCAAAATTCTTGCAGCCACCGAAACAAAGAAATCTCTTTCATGGTCAGGCTTTGTCGGTTGTGATCCGCGTTCACGGTTTGAATGAGGTCTCCGTAAGTTTTTTGCTCTTCTTCTAATCCCCTTTGCAAATCAGGCGTTGTTGCCCCCAGGACAAATACCAATTTGGCATCTCGCCGTTCCTTCAATTTCACTCCCCAAGTTTCTCTGATGGCATTTCTCGCCGAAATATTCGCAGGTGCTGCCAAAACCGTGACGATTAGACTCACATTCCCGGTGCAAATGCCATCGTTTTCGATGAAGAATCCGGGTCTGAGAACATCGCGTAACATGATCAATTTTTGCACTCGACCGTCGCTGTGTGTGAAAGTCTCGTTGGTGAGGAAAGTGTAATTCGTTTTGCGGTAAAATGGCAGAGAGCATCTTCCTCTCCAAATGCTGGATGCTGCCAGACGGTATTCTTGTTTATGCCTCGACACGTGTTTGTAAGATCGACGAGTGAAAAAGTAAATCAAAAGGATCAGCGACGCTATCAACAATCTCAAACCGCGTCGGGAAACGAACCGAGTTTGCACCAAGAATTTCATCTCGTTGAATTTGTATTTATTTATTTCTAGAATTTCATTTTATTCACAGCATGTGTTGCAATCGACTTTCTTTTGATCCGCGGAAATTCGAACTGAGGGTCACATTGCGATGTTTTTGGCATTTCGCAGCTATATCGTGACGCATCAGAAGATTGCGTTTCGGCTCCTGAGAACTGCGCATGGAAATATTTTCGAACTAGTCATGTTCGGCAACTCGTCTCATCCTGTCTAAAGCTAAAGAAAATATTTTCATGGAATATTTTTTTCTTAAAACTGAGTCCTGGTCCAGAAAAAATGTACAGTGCATCAATTTTAAGCAGTATTAGCGATGTATCCTGAATATATGGGCTTCACTTACTGTTGAAAGAAGATTTAATCAACACTTGTTCAAACTTGTTCATGATGTCATTACCGTATTATGGTTTATATAGAAAAAAGGTAAAACCAGTTTACGCAAATAAAAATATATACCAAAAGAGAAAAAGTGTTCTCATAAAACGGTTGAGGAAATTCTGGATAAGGCTTTTTTATTCATTTATTCTCAACAGATTTAGACCCGGTCATATGTGGAATATTTTTCCATAATTTTCAAGAAAGACGTTCAAGAAATATCCGAGCATTTGGGAAATACAAATGACACACAAGGAATGCATTTATTTGAAATTGCCTCCCAAATACGAGCGGAATCGGGTTTAGCCCAGACACTTGTCTATTATTACTTTGTATAAACAAACGGGTGCAGTTCTACGAAATATTATAAATAAATTACATTCATGGACCATTAATTATGTGTATTATCAAAAAGTTTTATGATGAATCACAGACTATTATAAGAAACACGTTTTTCATCGGGAAAGCGAACAGGTAGGTGCTTTCAGCGACGAAAACGCTTAAAACCTGAGAAATACTTTGGAAACTTTTGAACGGCTGAAAATTAAAAAAAGGCAATAAAAAATAATCTGGTGCATTTTGCTCATTTTTCTTCGACGAAATATTGTAAATAAATTGCCATAAAGCACCGGCATTTTTGTGTATCATCACTACATTTTCTGATGCATCGCGGACCATAAGAAAAACGTTTTTCATTGGGAAAGCGAACACGTGTTTTCAACTATCAAGACATTTGAAAACTGAGAGATTTTGTAGTTTTCTGAGGGGCTGTCGCAGCACGGGACCTTGCAAAAATTTGTCAACAAAATTTATTCGACATTTCAAAATATTATGTCACAAAAAGAGGTAATCAAGAAAGAATCTGATGAGTTTCGCGCATTTGTATTCTACGAAAAATTTTGAATAAACTTCAAGCATGCACCAGTAATTATATGCATAATCACAACATCTTTTGATGAATCGCAGAGTACAATATATATAAGAAAAACATTTTTCATCCGGAAAGCGAACACGTGTTTTCAGCGACGAAAACGCTTAAAATTTGAAATATATTTTGGAGACTTGTGAACGTATCTTGGCACGAGGCCTGGTGAAAATTCATCAACAAAATTTATTCGACATTTCCAAAAATCGTGTCACAAAAAAAAAAACGCGACAATCAAGAGAGAATCTGGTGAATTTCACGCATTTGCTCAGGTAAAACGTGAGCCCTGGGTCTAACGAGTTGATTGTGAGACACAACAATCATCTTTCCGAATAAAAGCTTGTACGTGGACCGAGGCATCTTCAATGCCGAATCTCCAAACTGCGCATTGAACCGAGGTTCGGAAATCCGCTTCACACCTGCGACTTCCGCTAAAATCCCAGTCACGTATTCGTCACTGACAAGTGTCCAAAACGGCACCAAATCGATGGCCTTGACCATTGCATTCACAACATCTGCGGTGTAAAAATAACTCTGGGAAATCACGGGAGGCACGTGAAAGTACGGATAAACTTCCGGGGGTGTGGACGCATTGATTTCAGTGTATCTTTCGTCGAAGTCGATTTCCGTGCAATGTTTGACATTCTTGAAGCCAAACATGGAATTCGTAGCATTCTGTTTTTTCGCAGCAAACTCGAGAAGCTGTCGGGGATTCACATAAACGTCATCATCCGTTTTCAAGACGAATTTCACACGTGGGCAGAACTCTTTCAGCCATTCGAACAAGGAAACCTCTTTCATCGTCAGACTTTTTCGGTGGTGATCTGCATTCACGGATTGAATCAGGTCTTTGTGGATCTCCTGTTCCTCGTCCAACAACTTTTGCAAGTCCGGCCTCGTGGCTCCGAGCACGAATGCGACTTTAACGTTATTTGGCGACATTTTTTGCAGCGAGTTTCCCCAGGTTTCGCGAATAGCGTTTCGCGCTGACACATTTGCAGGCGCTGCCAATACTGTCACCAGCAGATTTACATTCTCCGTGCATAAATCCGGGTTCGGGATAATGAATCCCCGTTTCGTGACATTTCTGAGCATGGTCATTTTCTTAGTGACTCCGCCAGGATAAACGAAGGTCCGTCTGGTCAAGAAACTGTAGTTTGACACTTGAATAAACGGAAGAGAGCATCTTCCTCTCCAGAAAAGCGAAGCGGCGTTTTTGTACTCGTCACTGTGTTTTCTCACGTGCCCGAAAAATTTGGCAGTGAAATTCAATGCGAAGCCGACCAAAACGATTGCGGAAAGAACGCGCAATGCCTTGCTGCTCACTCGGGAGATCTTCCTGAAAATCTCTTTCGAGAATGTCGTTGAAATTCGACGAAACTTCATTTTAATTTGCAGAACTTTTCAAATCTGCGCTGGGGTGACTCAGAAGTATGGTTTTATAGCTGTTCGTCGATCGCAGTCCGGAATGATGGAGGGAAACTGATGAAATGCCACCGTTTTTAGGTTGGGGAATTCAATACACATTTTTTTCTATTTTGTATTCCTTGGAATGCGATGATGTGGCCATTTTGGAATTCAAAGAAAATCTGATTTTGTTTCATCATCCTACGGAGTAAAAAAAAACTTTCTCGGGGCATATAAAACGTTCGAGTTCTACCGAAAAATTACAAACAAATTTCCAATCTAACGGGATTTGATAATTTTAATTGAAGCACTTTGTATTTCAAGCTTGTAGCATGAACGTTAAATTTTAAAATATCCACAAGAGCTTGAACTGAAACCATTTGCACTCAATGATTCTTGCATAATTATCATGACAAGTTGCCCTCAAATGAAATTAAATTCAAACTTCTTTTTCTTATTTTTAAGCTGTTTACTTGACAATAATCTGTGTCGCGTGCATCACAAAAGACCGAGCAGAAAATTATATACAGGTTCGTCACCGCAAAAAGTACTAGATATACGATGCACATTAAAAAGGAATGAAGACGATCGGAAACAAAGTTTGGAAAGTGCAGAAAGTTTTATTTGGAAAAATCCAGCGCTCAAATATGAAAATACTTTATACTACAGATCTCGCTTTCAAATCACAGACACCATGTTATCTGAAATTCTGGATGAGTTTTTTCAATTATATTCCTGATTCACTATTTTTCAATGATCTAGGTTGACTTTCTCGAGCCGCAGAAAGTGTTTTAGCAATATTCTCAAATTATTCATAAAAGAGGCTCATGATAAACGATCTAAAAAGGATTCTAACGCAATACTGTATTTCAGCATCTAGACCGGCGATCGAATTATATTTACTCGGTGATATGCAATTTCATAAAATATTTTACTGTACAGTATATTAACTTCAATCTACAACGAAAGACAATAAAGATTGTCTTTCTGTTCTGATGCCCGTTCAATGTCCTAATCACAACAATCACTGATCCAGTATATATAAAAAAAATTAGGGACTATTTCATTGATGTAATAAGTCCTCAGTTATGGCAACTCATGCCTTAGTGTTACATGAAACTTCTGGTTTGAAAGTCGCTCAACGAAGCCAAAAGATACTTGGGAATGTGTACGTTGTAAGTCATGCCTTTGCTGACGCACGAATGCAGTTGCTGTATACAAAGGTGTCATCAAGGTTGCTGTTGTTGCTGAGATTGACCACCACTATATACTGAACACGAAATTCTTCTCATCGTCTCGCTCTGTGACTCAGAGATGCGCTTTGACGTCATCGCATTTCCGGTCATGCCACTATAAACAAAGATTTCCAAAATAAAGCAAGTCTCAATATAGATCGAACGCGAATTTATGAAAACGCATTGAAATTTCTACTATAGATGCTCTGAGGAAAAATCCGGAAAAAATTGAAGTAAACGAAAATTGAGCTTCAAACGAGCAAGGATAAAAAAATAATAAAGGACACAAAAAGCAAAGCATCATCAACTAGGAAAGCTAGTACAATAAAGAAAGTTTTCTGAGCATGATAAGGGCAAATTTTATTCAGTTCAGGTTATATAGTACGATTCTGATATTTTAGTATTTAGAAAACTGATGCTTATTATTTAGATATTACTATCTTAGCATCATGTAGTCCCGCACAAATTTATTGCAAAATATGGAACAAAAATCGAATTTATTTTCGTTTGTTGAACAGTATTCTGACCCGCCGTCATCACACCGCATGAAGTTCCAAGAATCCCCCTTAGATTTTGAAATGTGAAAAACGAAGAAAATCATCACTGCTGTTACATTGTCGACGCAAATTGTGACGTTCGTTGACGATGCGATAAATGCATCAGAAATTTCCAACTCGGAAATTATGAGTGTCATGTTTCTGCAGAATTTCGTAGCATGGAACATACTTCGGCGGTCCTCGTGCCGGTTTCATATGGTTCTATAAAATTTCAGGCTATTTTGAAGCCGCTGAATTTATCATTGAACACATGGTTTTTCTAATCATTAATACTAGGAAAATGTAAATTTGAATCTCAATTCAAGTATAAACCCGATTTTTAAAATTATTCAATTCATTCTGAAAAATCAAAATTTTCGTTAATCAGTTATCTTGACAAAGGAGCTCGTATCGTGAATCGAAAATTGTATTCATTTTAGAAAAACGTCCGTTTTTAATACCTTTTCAACCCTATCGATCGCCGCTAGACAACAATGAAGTCTTTCCAAAATGCAGAAAAATTGTAAAATTCTTCGAAGTCTGGTAACCGACTGGATCAACACCCAAATGCAAGCATGAAAAATAAACAGAAGAAATGAATCCGAACATACTTATATGCTTCATTTGAACTTCAGACAACAACAACAAAATCTGAAAAAGTTCACGACAGGTCTCACCTCAATACCTCATGTCATGAGAGTTTAGCTTCTTATGAAGAGTGAAGGAATCCTGAGAACTTGCCACTTTGAAACTTTGGATGACACCTATGGTGACCTTGATTATCAACGTGACAAACTCATAATGCTGTTATAGATTTACCTCTCAAAATTTGAAATCCAAAGCGTGGACTTGAATACATTTTGGAAACATTTTTGATACTCTGTTGAAGATTCAAATCGACTTCAATCCGGATCTTTAAATAGTTTTATTGAGGGGAAGTTGCATATTCCTGGTTTTAAAACAACCCTGATGCGTTTCGGAAAAATCGTGGAGTTTTTTAGAATTAGGTTTCTCAATATGTTGTAAATTTGTAATGCAGGATGTTTCATAGTTTGGGCATAGGGGGAAAAACAATGACTTCATGAAGCCAGTCATGAAACATTCGTGAACTGTTTATTCATAATACTTCGTAAAAGCACACCGAAAGGAGAAAAAAATTTTTTGAGGTAGAACCTGTTTCTTGTTTGTTTCTTCCGCAAGCATTTCAAGTCTTGAATTCCGACATCGTTAAGCAGGAACGTTGTAATGATCCCCGAAAGTTCGGCCCCTGTCCTCAGGCTCTCTTGCATACTGCGATCTAACAAATTTTATTTTGAAAAGGTGTTAAACAATGTACACTTCAGATGAATAAGAAACAAAGACCAACCTTCGATCGTAGTCTCGTCGAGTCGTGCCTCCCAAACTATAAGATGTTCTTCGATGCGAAGACCCTCTGGTGTGTCCCCATGGATTTGCTTCTGCCATTTGACATTGCAGAGAAAACAAGGCCAAAACGGCGAAGAAAATGCCCAAGAATGTCTGTGCAAATAAATAAATATACTTCCGCTAAATTTATCCCACATGGAAAAAATTGATCACCAGTGCCAGGCTTGAATGCCTGCGACTTTGCTTCTTTTCACAAAAACCAATTGAAGTTTGAAAATGTCCCAAAACAATTTTTAAAAATAAAATGTCGTTTCTTTTTGTTTATAGCTTCTCGACATCATTATTTCAGGGTGACATTGGGCCACATTTTAAGCAAAAATACGATTTTTTCTATGTAAATTATTGGAAACGAGTGAAATGGAAAATATTTATTTCAATTTATTTTTCTCGAAGCACGCGTAAAAATTTTAAAAAAGTTGCCTCAACGTTTGATTTACAAAGATCCCCATCAACTCTTGACCCTCTCTTTAGACTCTCAATTTTGCCAGGGCAGGTTGATTGAACATTTATAGAAGCATTCGCAAAGCTCATGATGTACACTGGAAAAATTAAATTCCACCCATGCAGTATCTCATCAAAACTTGACCTGGGACTCGACGACCCCGGGGAAAAAAAAGGGTAATACACATCGTAGATTAAATTTATAAATTAATGAATAATAAACTCGGGAATTATCAAGCACTGACCTTGTTCATGGCTGTAGCTTTATAAACTCGTCCCTAGCTTCTCGGAGTGGGAAGATTCTTGTCGGAGTGTCGAGCGAATTGACCCTGGGAATGCGATCACGTCGAGCTCGGAATACTTGACACTTGACCGCGAGACGTGAGTTGAATGGGAGTCGACCGAGTGCCATAGTCTTTTATATCAGTACGGAAAGAAACGACGCATATATTCTTCTGTTATACGGGGGGGGGGGGGGGGGGGGGGGGGCCA
>CAJPEX010000736.1:35303-83456 GCA_905338405.1 Notodromas monacha
GGGGGGGGGGGGGGGAACGTGAGTCAAGTCAGTGGACATGCAAATCAGGCGCCATATGCAGAGGAAAAACAAAATTCAAAAAATGGTCCTCGAAGAAATTCGGCACCCGAAAGTTTTGAAACGTGTAGAATTTCCGAGTAGGCAAAGTTACGAGCAGAATTACGCAACTTTTTTTTTTCGGCAAAAGAACTTTTTTTTTCATGATAAATTGATTCGACGGAGCTCGTGTGTTGAAGTACAGTATAATTATCTTAGGTCTATATGCCCAAGTTTGCGAAATGAATGCATCCCAAGGAACATCTTATTCCGACCTTTCATCATATAAAGACACTACAGGCGTTTTATTTTGTATTTCCTTGCCAAACCCTATTTCGTTATCGTAAATTTAATTCAATTTTCATTTTTTTCACTGTTCTTCTGGAACAGTCCCTGAAAAATTCTTAAGGAACCTTTAGGGCTCTGCGAAGAACAGATTCTGTACACATTTGCTGTAATTCTAAATATGAGGTGCCGAGGGTTAAAATTTGAGAATCAGCACCCAGTCATCGTATCATTTTTCCACTTATTACAGCGTGTGTCAATCATTAGGCGCAGCAGGTAATGAAAAAATACATACTATCTATTTTTTATATACAGTAATGTATATCTCTCTCTCTTTTCGCCTCCTTTACTCTGCAATTTATTTCAGGAATTATTCACGTTCAAGCAAGATCTTTGGATAACGGTTGTATCTTATGCTTATACAGGCGGTAAAACAAAGATTTTGATTTTGATGCGACTGTGTCAACTTCAACTTCAAATTTAAATTACTCATGCCTACTGAGGATCGTTGTGCGTAGTTTCTCCCGAAATTATTCACTGCCATATATTTTTGAAATAATATTGTTTTTAAAATATTATTTGTGGAAAAACATGATTTATTGAAATACTTGGGAAATAGATAAGTGGTTAAAGAACGAGACAAGGTTTTATTTAAAGCTCATTAAATGAATGCGGAGGTAAAAATCCGTAAAATTCATTAAGTGGATGATGAGCTTAAAGCATCAGTAATTACTAATCAGTTCAATCACAGGATTGAAATGGATGAATGAAGTCTCTATTTCCAACGTGAAAAACAATACTGTTCTTCAGAACTTTCGAGAAAGCCCGCGCTGGGAACTTAACGATGCATTTTTCAGTCATCAGTCAAAATTTTGCTTTTAAATGTCACATTTTAGTGTCAGGGTGAGCACTTATCTCCACGTTTACTACGACGTATATTTGAGCTTGGAAACCACCATAAAAATGATATTTTTCAAAAGTTCGATTTTAGAATGTCAAGGCTGATATACGCATTTCGAGTAGCATTATTTCTTGAGCTTTTTCTGGAATGCATTCCTGGCACGTGGAAGGCAATGAACCCAACCGGTTGAGAGATAAACCATTCCCTTCAGATGTAGTAAATAAGGCATGAAACCCCTGCAAAAAATACAGCAACAGTCGTCGTTCTTTAAAAAAAATTATTTGATATTTTAAAATATAAATTTTCCTTCTCAATTTTCCTCGGGTCTTTCATAGTGTGCCTACTGAAATTAATCACAGAATCATTGGTTCCACGTTACTCAGAAATGTAAATTTTTTTTGCCAATGTACTTGAAATTAGCATACGAATGAATAACCGACAATCGGTAGCATACTTTTAAAATTTTGGAATGCGTTTATTGAATATCATCTCCAACATTTTCCTTTTGCGAATAATTTATTCTCACATTTCAAATTGACGACACCATCCAAAACGGGTAAAAAGGTATCACGATTTTTCTTTTACTTGCATAAAAACAATCACGCGCAGAAAACAGGTTCATATCATCTCGTCACAGCAATGTCAACATCCAGAGCAGCAAATAAATCACATTTAATTATCTCAACAAATGATCACGTGGGAACGAAGAAAGTATCATCCTTCTTGGCCGAGTTGTCAATTGCGTACGGGTATCTAAAAATCAGAATGAATGAATAAACCTCAGTCCATATATAAAGAAAAACCCGATATTACCAAATTTGAAAGGAGACTCACCTTCTTGAGCCGTGAATGGGATTTTGTTGATAATAACTTTCGCGGCGGTTTTGCATCGGATAACGAAGTCGATTGCCATATTTGTAGTAATGCCACGGCGATCCATTCGTTGATCCCGCAAGTAGCAAAATGCTGATGCTCATGACAGCAAACACCGTTTTCAACACTTGAATCTGTAAATAGAAAACAATAATTATCCACTGTTAAGGCTTCAATGCTTCTTCAAGGATTCGTGGTGATGGATTTTTAAAATACCTTATTGAAATTAACTGTATGAAGTTGAACCTTGGTAACCCAAACCACCCTAACTCAAATTTTTCTAAGTCCCTATATCTGAATTTCCGTACAATTGTGATGCATAAAAAACCTCCCTAATTCAAAGGCTCTCACCCTCAAACTTTATCAACTCGAATTTTCTGAGGGCTTTTCTGCTGTTATTTTATTGATACGGGACTGACAGGAAAGAGAAAAGCAATAAAAAAGAAACTTGGGCCAATAAACCCTTGCCTTCAATTTTAGCATCATATCCTTTCAACGTATTTAAGAAGCGATTCAATGCTCAGAATATTACCAATTAAAATTTTTATTAATTCGTCTTTCTTTTCCTCAACAAAAATGCTTGTTTCTCCAACTCAACACCTCTGACTCAGATTCTTTGCTGGGCTTTCGAAAATCAACTTGAAGAGGTTCCACGGTACTATATTTTTTTCAAAAATGTTTCGCTGATGTACTCACGATGTTCATGCTTGGATTTTTCTGAAAAGATCTGGACTTTTTTTTTTCTTGTGTAAGCTTCGTTGAACAGAAGACAATTGTGAGACGTTCGGCTGACTTGGTCCGATTTTTATACTTCTTTGCGACGGGGTCGAAGACATGAGATTATTCTCATTTGCATGTTTCCCTGAAACGTTCTCTTCCACTATGGAATTTTTATTTTTCTCTTCTCTGACAAATCGGAGTGAGTTTTTTGGGATTTCCTGCGAAGTTAGCTGGAAAAAGGAGACATTATATCCTCCTTATACACATCCTTTTTCTGGTGAATCAGAAGTTCAGAACCAAACTCAACAAGATAAGAAGTGTAACCCGGTTTTTTCGGTTTTGAACTTGTTCCTGCATAAAGAATGGGATGTTGCTTCCAGGAGACGAAAGTTCCGGTGTTCGTGTGAGCAATCGCGTGAACGAGTCACTCTTCTGCTTGACGCATCCGCGATTTTTCGTCAATCCATTTCAAACAAGCATTTTTATCTCTCAAAATTCGGAATTTTCGATGACACATTTTTCAAGGAATCGGTATCAAGTGTGTGTCGATGTTCTCAACATTGTGTGGAAGAAAGTGAAGACCGAATTTACCCAAAACTCCCCGTAACGACGAGAAGCGAATTTGAAAGACGGTTTTTGGTAACTTGTAATTATTGTGAAAAATTAGGTCCGTAAAGTTACTACACAATTAACTCTCAGATAATATTTGCATGAGATTTGCGTGTTTTTTTCAGCGAAAAAGGGCTTAATTTATTGCTCAACACACAATTCTGAAAATTGTACTATGCATTAGAATCGGAAATTCAAACTTCAAGGCTTCCGCCGGAACCAGACATTTCTACTTATTTTTCCTATAAACGTTGCGTCGTATTACAAAACGGATGTGTTGAATAAAAAATATCTTTCATTTGGCACCAGTGTCTAAAATGTAATCATCGGGATGAAAATTATCCGGTGGCGTTGTTTGGAATACGAGGGTTCTAACAAAAGTTCTCGGAGTCTACCACAAGCCATCACCGGAGGTGGATGAACATTTTTTTATTGGATTCCTCATCCTTTTTTAACCGAGGAACAATTTTTTTGTCATCCCTAGACAAAAATGGAAACTGGGAAAAAAATTTGAATGAGTTTTTTCTGGTGATGTGCCCACCCATTATAACAGAAGTTCTCGGAATCAACCACAAACCGTCACTGGAGATGGACAGGGATTTTTTTAAAGGATTCCTCACCCTTTTCTGGCCTAGAATTGTTTTTTTTTCATCCCCAGACGAAAATGGAAACGCAAAATAAAAACTTGAATGAGTTGTATCGCATGAAGTGCCCACCCATGACCAAAGAGCAGTTGCGCACATGCATGCTCCTGCACACACTGCTTTGAAAACTCTTGATTTCATTCCAAATTCGGGCATTCAGCTTTTTACTCTTCATTCTTACTCCCCTGATCTTGTTCCCTGAGATTTTTGGTTGTTTCCAACTGTGAAAGAAGGGCTTCAAGGGAAAGTGTTTTTTGTCAATAGGAAAATTTTTTTGACCCAAAAGTTTTTTTTTCATCTTCATGCCAAGAACTTCTGTTAGAATGGGTGGGCACAGCACCAGAAAAAACTCATTCAATTTTTTTCCCCAGTTTCCATTTTTTGTCTAGGGATGAAAAAAAAATTGGTTCTAGATTAAAAAAGGATGAGGAATCCAATAAAAAAAGTTCATCCATTTCCGGTGATGGCTTGTGGTCGACTCCGAGAACTTTTGTTAGAACCCTCGTATGGTGCGGCGGACGAAGAGTTTATTATGTGAAAAATGTTTGAAAGAAAAAAATTTAGGCTGTACCTGTGATGCATTACCGTATCGTTTACATTTTCAAAGTTGTGAAATCGTTACCTATTCAAAAATTTTGGAATGCCAGAAAGGTCGCACATCTGCGGGTTTGCGGAACAGGTCCCATTGGCGCTACTCGCACAAATCTCTGCAATGTTATCGTTGTTTGCTTGTTTTCGAAATCAAGAATTCTGTAGTTCGAAAGATTGTAGCAATTTCCAGATCCCACGAGAATACCATACGGGTTTTTAGCGGTTTATTTTTAAAGCCCTCTGTATTTTCCCATTTTTGATCATGCTTCCTTCTCGTAGTTCCTGTGATGTCGGATTTGCGTTCTAAAAACTGAATCGTATATATTGTAACGGAAGATGAATACTGATAGTGATGGTCCATGCCATATAAGTCGCTTTCCGAGTGATCGATGATATCCTTGGAAATTTTCTGATTCGCTTCCAAGGACAGACAATTTTATTCACTACCCACATAAAATCAGACGCCTTGGCCAAGAATCCATCCACAGTCAATCTTACGCCCCTCTGAAACATTTGAACTACTGAACTGGAATTAAAAAAAAAAAGTGTGTGTGTGACTTATTCACGATTTCAAAAATCATACGTTCGCTTCAATATCTGCGAAAGCCAACGATGAAGGTCACGGTGAGAAAATCTATGCATATTTTGTTCAAGAAAATTTTATCTTTCTTTGTCAGCCTTCGTTTTAATTTTCCATTTGGAATAAAGCATCATAAATATTTCTAGAAAAATCAAAATCTGACATTTCTTTGAGTGTATGAATTCATAAAATAT
Organism: Notodromas monacha; assembly: GCA_905338405.1. Taxonomy (NCBI): domain Eukaryota; kingdom Metazoa; phylum Arthropoda; class Ostracoda; order Podocopida; family Cyprididae; genus Notodromas; species Notodromas monacha. The sequence continues at coordinate 40,737 of CAJPEX010000736.1, forward strand.
TGCACATGCAACTGTTCTCAAACGGTGAAAGAATCACGTGAGATTGTCCCTCACTTCAATACTTTTCTGCTGAAAAAGGTCTTATATTTATTCCAAGGCTAGAATTTGAGTGCCATGGAGCTGTAAAATAAATGTTTGAAATTGTCTCCCATTATTCTTTGAAAGTGAAACAACAGCAGTCTAAATTTATTTTTTCTCTGATAACAATTGCATGTATTTTCTGGATTAATACATGCACAGAAATCTAGGATATTGAATTTTCAATAACTATGATCCTGTGCTAAAGATATCAAATATTTCAGAATACTGTATAGTAATAATTTTTTGATGCTTTGACGAATGGCCAGGGATGAGTAACATCTGATGAGCAGAGGAATGCCTTGCAAGTGTCGTTTAAAAATGTAAAAAAATGAACTCAAAAATGCCAATAAATTAATGTTGGACAAAAGAGAATCTTTGCAACCGAACTGAAGGCATTTTCCTGCACCGAAATTGTAGAAAAACAATAAGAAATTATTAAAAATTCCTCAAGTTGTATTTGGCCAGTCATCCCTAGTCTTTGACTTGTTGTGCAACATGTCCCGAAACCAAAATATTTTTACAGGCTGTTCTGCTGTTCATGGCTGTCATTTTAGCAGCTTTGATTTCGTCGGCCATGTCAAATCCTTACAGTTACTATCGCAATCAAATACGTGGTAATTCTGGTGGACGCCGGCGTGAACCGTACGCTCTACCAGGTGAACTCAAGGAAGACGTTCCACTGAGGTATTAATTTTCAAATCATGATCATGAAAACAAATTCAAAACTTTATATGAAATTCTAGGTATCCTTATGCGATCGAAAGGCCCGACAAAGACGACCAAACCTTTTTTGTGCCAGTTTGAAATGTCAGCGCGGAAGGACGACTTCATCCCACCATTTTTATTCGGATAAGTGTAAATTTTTCTATATGTGAAAAAAAATCTAAAAGAATTTTCTCACAGAATGTATTCCTTTCCATTTGTTGTTCAGAAAAAAACATCAGAAATTCCACGCATCCGTCGTTCAAATGAAAGCAGCACAAACTTGTGAAATATAATATCGCTTTTCAGGCGTAATTAAGAAGCGTTATCGCGGGACAGGAAGACTTTCAGCGTTTCTCATGATTTTTAGCATTTCGCGATGAAATCAAATATCTAAACGCATTTAAATTTTGAAACGAGAAGTTTCAAAAATCCCATTCGCGTCTACAAAAAAAAAAAGGATCACGCATTCAAAACGAATCGCACTCAAACAGAGGTAGTAACAAACGGCGCAAGATTTTCGCGACGATTTCTGGCACTTTTAATTGTCTCATATTTTAAAACATCCTTCCAAACCTTCCGCACAAACTAAAACAAACAAAAAAACATAGATCCTCGCGTCCACTATCACAGCCCCCGAGTAAAATTTTAACAAAAAAAATCCTGAAAACCACTAAAGTCTGAAAAAAAAACGGCTGAAGAGTAAGAAAATGCGGTGAAATATTTCCATTTGAAGCGGTGTATCAATTCAGAAAAAAGGAGTCCCGGGTTCAGGACTTTGAGCCCGGCTGCGTTTTGCTCTGACTCTGCTTTGCAATGTCAGCAACAAGCCAGACAACACATCGTGATTGTGCAGCTTCTTGCCGAAAATCAGGCGACGAACTGAATCATCGTAGGTCAAAAGTGCAACCATGTTTTGTATCAGGAATCCTTGGCAGTATTCCAACAAATGAACCCCGCTGTACACCTAAAAATAAAATTGCAATCGGCACCATATTCAGAAAACGTCCTAAAATAAAACCGGTAAAACGCAGAATGTTACGAAATGGATTTTGCCAAAGACGCACCTTCGCATGGATATACATGGAAACTATGTTATCCAAGTCCACCATCTTGGAGCATTTAGATTCGCAAAATCGAAGCAGACCGTCCAACTGAAAGAAATTGGCAGCAGCCATCAACTCCAACACGTCATTATGTCCGACGTGGATTTCTTCTCGACCGCCTTGATACAAATACTGCATCACCATCTGCAAATACAAACAAAAGCAATTAACAAATCAATCCACAAATATGAAACATTTTGATTGGCATACGGAACCATTGTATCCTGCATCAGTGTGACACGCCAACAAATATTTTTCTATTTATAGCGAAAATAATTTAACATACCATCCTTAACATGTAGAAAAACTGGAAAAAATATTCCATCGGGAAATCTTCCAGAAAATAATTCTACAGCAAGGGCATACATTTCACTTATGTCCGAATGACTAGATTTCCTAAAATATAATGGCTAATCATCATTTCGTTCTTCGTGGAACTTAAATTTGCAAGCAGCATTACGATAGCAATATAAATCAGAAAAGAGAAAGTACTCTGATGAAGAAAGGCCACATTTGCTCGCTTTCACAATTTAAATTGTCAGATTTCTGCACTATCATCATTCAACCATATCCTGACAAGAGAAATAACTGAAAGAAGTTGAACGGTTTGCGCATTTTTCGATCGTATTCTGTATCACTAACTTATTTTGAAAAATCATATCTGCTCGAGGCGCACCCTGATTTATTTTTTTTACAAGTCGAAATCGGAAAAGCGTGGCGAATATGCTGGTAAATATGACATTGCAACGAAGGTTTGCACAAACCTCAAAAATGTCGTATCGAATGTCATTGATTTGCACGATGGGCGCTTCGACGTCCCCGCTGAACCTGGAGCCGAGCATTTGGCGAAACCGTGGCGAAGCGTTCACCAAAATGATCTTGTGTGCAAAAAACAGACGACCTTCGACACGAAATCGCACGTCGCTCAAATCCGGGCTGTTCACGAACTTCGGATCGATTCTTGCAATCGCATTCTCAAAGGTGTAATCTTTCACTTCTCTGATCGTTTCCCGTCCAAAACACGAGCTGAAAATGTCAGCCAACAACAACGTCGTCCCTTCGTTCTGCTGCAAAAAAACAAAAACAAATAACAAAATTAAATAACAAAATATGAGTCGAACATCAAACATGAAATGGAAACATATCCTTCCTTTTCGAAAGAATCCCCCAAGTCATCGCTGCATAAATCGATTTTTGGTGAGCAAATTTTATTGAAGGGCTCATAAAATGTAACATAAGTAATTGCAGAGCAGAATATTAGACGCTACAATAAATAATATAAGTTACGCGTGCAGATTAATCTGAAATTACCCAAAATGAACCGGGGAATTCTCAAATTAAGCCAAAACCAATGAAAAACTGCAATTGAAGATAAATCATCATCTGAAACGAAATCTTAAAAAAAAAACCATGCCACTTCATATGCTCAGTAAAATAAACTTCAAATTATTATTTTTTTTAACCTTTTATCCCTACTTTTTCGAAATTTTTCTTATACACATGGTTCGAACTTGACCTTACTTGAAGAAAATTAATCATTGAGATATTATTCATTTAGAAGTTTCTTCGTTTAGAAAAACCATGCGAACAATTCGCCATGCAAAGCTCTACTTTTCCGCCTGTACGAATGGCAGAAAAATAATTCGCCTTGTAAATTCAAAAATAATTAGCAGGATTGAGACAAGGATCTCTGCCATGGAATTTCCGCTTTCACAAACCTTGCTGTAACGGAAGATGGAGAACAAAAGTGGCAAACATTCGTCCACAAACTGCGGCGAATAATCGTCCGGCCAGACTTGCAAAAAATCTTGCAAAAGCTGGTCGATTATATTCTCCAGCCTGTGTTCGTGGGCAGCAGCCAAAGTGTGCATCCAGCAGTGCAAAGTCCACGGAATCCCCAAACTCCGCAAATCCAGCGTGATGTCTAAAAAAATAGAATAATATCGTTTTTTATAATACTCAGCAATTTCCGAGAAAGAGCACCCGGAGGAGCATTTCAGCAACAAGAAAAAATCACATCCGCCGTCAATCAACGACCTGCAGTTTTTTTTTTTTTCCGAAGGGCCGAGAAATGAGAAGTCACGCGATCACGGAGTAAGAAATTGCAGTCGTTTCGAAAATAATGATAAAAAATTCGTTAATTTCATTACATGAAGAGAAAATAAATATCAGTATGTCACGACCCATTCACGAACAGGCAAAAACAGCACTTCCTCTCTTAAATTGCTTCATCACAGGGTCTCCGATGCGCGAAATGCCCCCAAAAAAAAGAAAAGAAAAAGAAAGCGAGTCCTCACCGAGGTACTGGCTCTCCGCAGAATGATACATGGCCTCCTGCAAAATCTTCACTTGCGCTTTGGTCAATTTGAGGACTTGGGCACAATCCGACACGCTGTTGCGTCCACTCATCGGGGACCGCGTTTCTTCCTTTGTCGGCGGGATCGTGTGCTGTGCAAAATAACAATAAAAATAACTCAAACTGCACACAAAAAAAATTTAAGAAAGAAAACGTAGAAACGGAAAAAGAAATCGGTCTCATACTTTATTCACGAGATGTGTGACCCTCAAGAAAGAACTATCATTAACCACGCCGATTCGTCGCGGGAAAATTGAAGGGAAGGTAAACTCGCAAAGTCTCGAGGGTCTTTTCTAAAATACATTAGTCACACTAGATTTCTTTTTGTACCCTCTTTTTTTTTTAAAGAAATGGGCTCTTTCTTCTAAAAATGACCTCCACAGTGTTTGTGAACTATCTTTGCAAACGAAAAATAATGGCAGGTAACATAATATTAAAATTGTGATGATAGCTTGATTCATGTTTATTATATTCAATATATTGGGCTGATTGAAGCCCTATTTGGTTTGACTGAAAATGTGAGTTTGCTGGAAACTGGATCGAATTATGCAGATATTCAGCTACAATGTTTCAGGATGGGTTACTGGTTTATTTTATAAATAAAATAAATTATAGTTAGTCATTACGTTAGACCACCGATGAAGATTTCGGTATATTTGGCGAAAGGCTTTATGCTTAGTTATGTTTGCGTAGAATACGATGCATTTCGCATGAAGCTACACACATAATGTTTACAATATTTCAAGTGGCATGTCTTGAAAATTCAAGATGAGAGTATGCAGCAAGAGCGTTCACATAAAAATGAGGATTCTTTCTGCAGATTTTGCAAAATGTTCGATCTATGAAATTTTCAGGCAGAATTTTTACACAAAATTCCAGTAAATTTCCTGAGAAAGTCCATAAAATAATCCTCAACGACGCGTCACAATTTCTTCATCAAGTCCACCCATGGGACGATCACATCACACAACTGCACAAAAACAATAGTTCTGATCAGGTCAATAGCTCGAAGTCGATCAGAGTGAAGTGAAGCAGATCAAATGGAAATTCCGAAGTACAGTACTTTAAACAGATGCACTCTCTGCATTGTTCTCTCTCTCTCGACGATTCGAACTTTAAAAAACCCAAAACGATCCGAGTTCTCCAGTGATAAAAATTCTGACTGACTAGGTGGTTTTACAGCAGTGATTCAGCTGCGTTTCATGGTATATAGTCTCTATATGCTGCACTTCACTCACCAGCAGTCTCGTTTTTCGTTCCAGAGTGCTCTGATTGCTCGAGCCCTCGGCCAAAATCTCTTCCAGTGACAACATTTCCTTCTTCACGCTTCTGTTGAGAGGATGTGAAAGCAATTTGTGCAACGCCATTCGCTGGCCATGCGAAGCAGCCACTGCAATTGCGCTGAAAATCGATTTCCACCATGAAGAATGGCATTTTTAAGAACCCGGCAGTCGCGAGATTATTTTTTCGAACGCCATTTCGCCACCAGTGAAGCGAGTGATTGTATTTTTTTTTTGTAAAAATTTCGTTCGACACGCGTAAATTCACGTGTCGGGACATTTTTTATGAATCATTCCAGCCTCCAATTATCGTTTCATATCCTTCGAAAATATTCCTCGGCAATTTAAAAGTATTTTTTACGTGTTTCTTTTTTCTAACCGAGGCTTTCTAGATACAAACAGACACAAAGCTTTTCGTCTAAATTTAGTTTTCATGCCAACAATAAATACGGTAGGTATTAAACAGGAAAAAAAAAACCAATTCCTCGTGCACGAAATATTCTTTAATCTGGAACTACTTGATGGGCGATCGACTGAGACTAAAAGGGGAATTATTTCTCGATCTTGAAAACAGTTCATCTCCGGACACAACATGTCCCAAGGAAAAGCACCTGATTTTTCTTTCCCTCAATGCATTTTTTACACTTCTACGAGTCTCGATGATACGGCATTTGCATTGTCAAGGTTTATCCTGCTGTACCCAAAATGAAATCGACGAGGTATTGAAGCATTGAAATCGATTTCTACTTGAAAATTTTGTTTCTGTTCTTAAAAAATCGAATGTGAATTTGACTTGAAGCGAGGAACTGAAACTTCGAGAGGATTTTTTATTTTATATGCAGAGAAACCTTTGTGGCTTCCAAAAACATTATAAAATGCGACAGAAGAAATATGATATTTCAATAACTCCCCGCGTGAAGAAACAATAAATTGGAGAATTAAAATTAAATTCTACGGGAAAAATTATTTTCGTTATCTTCAAAAATGGAATTTAACTATGACATCTAGCGTGAAATGGAGACATTATTGAGAAGCCTTCTTTAAAATCTCCATGAATTAAGAGAAACTCTATAGAATGCCAATAATAATAATTGAAAAAAATGATATGAGACAGAGAAAAAAAAGCCGTCGGTAATGGCAAATTTTGGCGTGAAGAAAATAACTTTTCAATTTTACGACTGCATGAATGAATGAATGAATAAATAAATAAATAAATAAATTATAGGGTAAGAAATATAAAATTACCAAGGTGAGCCGCGCTGTGCCGACCCGGAATAGCACAGCGAGTCCTTCATGGTGGTGGCCAGGAATGGGTCGGCGCCACGCGACAACAACAGCGCCACCACCTCAGTGTTGCCATACGCCGTCGCCACTTGCAGCGGCGTCTCCGTGCACCGGTCTTCGTTGGCTCGGGCGCCACCTTCGACACCGGCGCCGTGGTCCAACAGCACTCGCGCCACAGTCACGTCGCCCACCAGTGCAGTGTACGTGAGGGCGGTCCAGTGTTGGGCGTCGGCGTAGGTGCCGTTGGGCGGCGTTTCGGCGTTGACGTCGGCGCCGGCGTCGATCAAGTACCGCACGACGGACTCGTCGTCGTACAGACACGCCAGCATGAGTGGAGTGAATCCGTTTTCGTTGACGGTGTTGACCTTGGTGTTGGGCAGGAGTTGGAGAGCGTGTGGCAACAGGTCAGTGCGACCCGAGGACAGCATGCGGAAGGCCAGCTCGATTTTCAGCTTCTCCGCAGTCTCCAGTTTTTCTTCTCGCCGCGAAGGATACGACCTCTCTTCCGAATTCCTCACGAATCTAGCATTATTCGTTTGAAAAAAAAAAAGATTAAAATATTACATTTCTTTCATACACTGTATTGTGGAGAAAGTGCACTACGGAGAAGAAACCAATCAAGGTTTTTTTCTTTTTTATTATCTAAACTTTCAACCAAGAGTCAGTCTTCCCACAAATTTCATTGAGAAGAATCACTGCTATCATTTTCATTCCTTTTGTCATCTTTACATGCTTTTTTATACCTGTGTTTGGTTTTGGATTTGTGCACAAATTTGTCTTTATTAATAACACTGCCTTTACAACAGCATCAGAAAACTTGCAACAATGTGAAGAAGCAGTATGTCCCAGAAATGAGACCAACAATTTGAGTAGCGTAGTTTAATGCATATCAATTTTATAAATCCCATTCAGCATGCAATTAAAAAATTAACATTGAACAGGTATCACATTTTCTGCTTTCTTCCATGTTGAAAGACATTTTTCAGAAAGTGTTACATTGTGACCCCAAAAGAAATTTAAAAAAAGTGCTCTTAATCATTATGAAATAATTCAACACAAACCCTTTAGCTGAGCATTGAAACAGGGAGACTTTCCATTATTTTTGTGACAGAAAGTAGTTTTTCCAGAAAGAGTTTATTACCTGGTCAATACTAAATTTTGGGGTAACTATTTTTACTGTACTGTATTACTCAATTTATTGCAATAAAAATTTAAAAGGTAATAATGTTTTCATCTGGATTGTTCAACTGAACAAGAAAGACCATGATTCTGAGTAAAACGAACTATAACCAGACGTCCTAATCATTACGTAACATTCAGGCGACATCTAGTTGATTAAAAAGGGAAACATTACGATGACCTCTTTCGTCAAAAAAGGGGAGAACTTAATTATCTTCGATAGTTTTCCGACAACAAAAGAACTCCTCATCAAAATTATTTTCAAAGCGCAATTTGTCACAAAAAAAAATGCAGAATCAAACTCGAAGGAAATATAAATACAGTACTGTACAATTTCCATTCGCGTGACGTAGCCTTGAAATGGTACCAGACGACAAAAAAACAATTTAAAAAAGGGAACTAACCCGGGCATTCTGACAGGGCAATCGACACCAGGCAATAAGAGACGAGCAGTTTGCATGACATCATCTTGATCAACAACTTGCGAAGATCGGTACTCAGCATGCGCTGAGGCCACTCGAACCCACTCAACCACAGGTGGCAAAACTGCAAAGGGCCGCTCCCAGGTCAGTTCCTGCACTGGTGGGCAAAAGGCCACATGTGACACCATCCTATTTTCAGCATGCTTCGCGTGCTCCAGCTAAATATGCAGAAAATATAAAAAATAATAATAAAAGCGCTGATTCAAGGTTGTTTCCTCAACAATTCTATAAAGATTTCATGCATAAAGTGATCATAAAATTTGATAGTTTCGTAATTCAAAATAATGCAGTCTTGAATGCTACATAAGTGATTAATAACTACATTAAATACAATTTTATGTTCTCCAGCATCCAATAATTCATTCGCAATTGTGGAAAATGGAGTAGATATTTTTTCGAGTAGTAAATAAAATATAAGCAGAAATAAAATTAAATAAGATGTGAAACCATCTTATTTTCAGCACGCTTCTCGTGCTCCAACTAAATATGCAAACAAAATAAACGCGTAGATTCAAGGTTTTCCCCCACATAGATTCTGTTATGATTTCATGGACAAAAATATCGTGATTTGATACTTCGGAAATTCAAAATACTGCATCAGTGTGTTGAATGCTACAGAAGTGATTAACGACGGAAAAGGAATTTTCTGCACTCCATCCTTCAATTCATTCGAAATAGATTAAAAATTGTATAAATTCAGTTTAGGGTTGTGGAAGCAGATAATAAATCAAGACACGACTCGAATAACTCTCAAAAATACCACATGAATGCGAAAGTAGAAAATGATTCATAGGGACTCGCAAAATTCCTGAATCACGTGGTTTTCGTGATGGCACAAGATCAAAGAGAGTTTGTAAAGGCACACATTTTCTTCCAGAGTAGACTTTTGAAATTGTTTACAAGCCTTAATCTGTAAATCACTTCAAAGAAAAAAAAGTAAACTACTTCGAAGGAAAAATCCAATCGCTCTTCTGTGGATTAACAGGGAGTTGGTTTATAAAAATAAATTGAATATTGTCAGACGATGGAAATTGACCGGAAACACTGACCTGAGAGCATCGCATGAAATAGAACAAGGCATGAACAGCAGACGGAGACCAGATGACCGCAGCTCCTCGCCCTGTTTTGGCCTGTGCCAAGTGAAAATTCGCCACGCGACACAAAACAGCCTTGAGCTCGTCCAGTGACCCAACACAGGTCGTCAGTAGACTCTGCTCCACAGACCGATGATGACTCGTTCCGTGACCCCCAGTGCTCGTCACTGATGACCCGATCCCCGAGGACGAGCTGCCCGAGGAACTGCCAGTGTTCATGGCCTGGTGATGGTCGTCCATGCTGGCCAAAGTCCTGGCCCAGCTGTCCGACGACGAACTAGGCCAGCGAGGCAGGGCCAGCGCACCTAAAACAAATCGGGTTAAAATTTTCATAGCGTGATTTCATCAGAATTTTCTTTCTCACAATGAGACAATAAAAACAGTCCTAAAGAACGCCTGAAGGCGTCTGCTGCCTCTTAGTTTAAATGTAAATGCAGTACTTATATCTAATTCTTGAGCCCTGCATTTAAAGGGTGAAATAATGTGAACTTGTTTTAAAAGCTCCGGTGTGAGAATAACGGAACTTCACCTGAAGAGCCAAAAAAAAAAAATTGTGGCATCAGTAATCCTGACCTGCCGAGATGTAACCCACTTGAGTGTCACCACATCGTAATTATTAGTATCCTCAACACACTCCGCGTCGAACCAAGAACAGTATTCTTGGTTCACAATTGCTCAGTTCTTCCTCATCATCATCATCATCATAATTTTTCTGCAGCTTTATAGATCAGCTTAGAATAAGGAACATTAACTCGATACTAAAAGCGTACTAAATCCCTATTTATTTTCCATGATTTTTTCATTGCCACAGCTCAATTTGCTACCGAGCTATTTCAAGTCAAAAATCGGTTCACTTTTTTGGCCCACCCTGTACAGTACAAATTTTATTTGACGCTTTTCAGCATTCACCATGTTCGAAAATTTTTCCCACATCCATTCTTCAAACATCCATATGACACATTCAGGCCCATCAAAAATAATTCATAATACAAGTACAGTATAAAAAAGAATATATCAGAGTACATAAAAATGCATGAATCATGAATTGCCATAATTTTTTCCCAAGAATGACAAAAACCACATTACAAGGCAATTACTGAGCAAAAATTAAAGCATAAGGTGTTCAGCCTATTCCCAGATAATTTTGAATTAATCAAACAATTTAGAAATAATATTTGAAGAAGGGTCACGTAAAACTAACACTTTTTCCTGGTCCCCTGTAAGATTTGGGAGGGCATCCTTTTATTGAATTGTGAGAATCTCAAGTGTTTTGAAAGTTCAATTCTTATGGTATGGAATGCTGCGGGATTTTCGGAGTAAAAATGCCTCACAGAATGTGGATAATTTTTTTCGACCTCTAAAAAAGGAAATATTTCACCGTCGTGCTGCATGTTCTAAACCAACAAGCAAAAAATAAAAACAATCTAAATCTTCAGCTTAAATCAACTAACCTGCCGCCGTTCTTCCAGAGCTCAGGTGAGCATAAGGCTGCAGAAGTCCCCAGAAATCAGCATTGGCAGCAATGGCTGCCTCTAGCACAGCAGTTGTCAGCATGGACTCCGGATCATGAGGCATACACTGCGACACGATTTCCTCCAGCAGATTTTCTAATCCTGCTGCTAAATAAATCGCTGCATACCTACGGAAAATTATAAAAAACCCTTTGTATTGCAATTTAGAAAAAAAAATTAAAGCACTTTATGCAGAACCTGAATATTGATGACCAGATCAAACTTCATTAAAAATCCTCGGACTTCCTAAAAATGAACCCACGTGCTGATTCCGAAAAATTGGCAAAATACTTTTTATTCATATCCTTTTGAAACCTTCGCTGAATACTTGAAGTTCACCGTTCTAAATTTTAATCAGCACAGAAAATTTGCAGCCAAAAAATCCTCTAAACCTTGAGAGAAGAACAGGCCTTCTATCACATGCTCTTACAGCTTTCTCAAACCGATTATTTTCATAGTATAAATTAAAGAAACGAGCTTATTTGAATGAAACTGATGAACAATCAAGATAAAACATATTATAATTAAATGGAATATTTATTTCATTCAAACAGAAGCTTCTTGACATGAAATTCCAGCTGGGACAATTGAATACGAAATATTATGAAAACGAAACATCTCATCATGGTTGAATTTACCACGGTTAAATGCATTACATGCTATTCGGCCTCAATTGTCTTGACTTGGGATTCAGAATGATTTTCTGGACTATACGCAAACTTTAAAGTTGATTCCACCATACTTTCTCAAAATACCAGAGCACAATTTCAAGATATTTTACAACTCGCGTATATCCTGAAAACTTACTCATGGATGAATCTTCCGAGACGAACATCAGCCATCCATCTGTGGAAACGACCCACGGACAATTGCAAACCAGCTCTAGAAGACTTGCTCTGCTTCAACTGGTCTCCAGACACTGCATACATGGCTGCAGCTCTCAGACACGCCTGAACCACACAAAAAAGAAGGAAATAACGCTTTAAAATTAAACCTCGAAGGAATAATTTTTCAACGTCCTGAAACTTTGCAAGTGCGTTTAGAATTTACTGCTGCGAAGAAAATCGCCAGTTTTCCAAATTTGGCCAAAGCCACACCTGAAAGATATGACGGAAAAGGTATTGCTGCAATAAGTGTATCTACTAATACGGCAACTTGGAACGAGTCAAATTCCAAGTGCATAAATAGATAAACCATGCCTGATGAAATCCTCTCGAAAGAGACATTTTTTCTCCTGACACTTTTCAAAATTTATGAAAACATTCCTTCAGGAAACGTCAAAACACATGTGGTAAAAAAAAAATTACCAGATAAGAAGGGCTGCGTTAATCAGACACTAGCTGAGGGACCATAAATTCCAAGAAGTTTCAAACTCGACATCAAGGAATAGTTTTGAAGGAATTACTATTATGAGCTCCAAAAAGAGAGCCTTGAACTGCATAAAAGTCGTTCAAAATTCAGTACAGATTCATGACTTTGCTATTATGGCAGTGCATAATTCGTAGTCAAATATCACGACACAGAAAAACGTTTCAATAAAATAATCATTCAGATGATGTTTTCGCCTTATGTGGCGTAGAAACTTCTGCATCACATCTTTTCAAATAAAAGCAGTATAACTTATCATCAAAGTACGGCGAAGAGGGAAGTTATTTCGGGAAATTTGATGAGAAAAACGAAAAGTAATAAACGTTAAAGATAATCAAATACGATGCATTAAAACAAGTTAAGAGTTATTCATAAAAGAGTCATAAATTGTATCAAGGGACAATTAATTTTTGACCGAAGAAAAATTGTACACTAAAATAAATTTTTTACCAATACTTAACAATTTTGGCCGCTTTTGACACCTTCAGAAAAGTCTTTGAAATAATCTAATGAATAAAAATTTTTGCAGGAAAATAGCCAGAATCCGCGCCTTTTTTTTCTTTTCCAATAAAAGGTCTTCTGAATTATTCATGAAAAAGAAGCGTGAAAACGTGCGCAGAGCTGAAGGTTGCATTACTTCGTGAATTAGATAAATTTGAGTTACTGTCAAGAAAAAGGCGCGATTTTTCGAAGGTCAACTGAACGTGAGCGAATTTTCCAATGCCGAGCTTGCATAATGTTTGATTTCCGTTCTTTCCATATGAATATAAGGCATAGCAGCATCACAAGCCATTTTACACAATTCAGGAGAAAAATGTCGGCATTCAGGTGATTCTAGGCCATGATCAGGTGTTGGCAGAACAAATATTTTTTGCAGAAAATTCAGGAAAAATGTCTTCGGCTGCCAAAAAATTAGAAATAAAATTTGGAGGAAATTCGTCCCACATGCGCAAAATTAAAATTCCGATACCTAGGGGAATAATACAACTTATATGACACTTGCTATTTAGAACCCATCAAACTTCTTTAGGAAGCTGTCCTATGTCATGTGTCATGACTCAATATTTTGAGTAAAAGTTTGTATTTCATTCACGATCGTATCCTCTTGAGCTTTGGTTGAACGTACGCCAATTCTCAAAACAAAAATTTCACATATACACGCTGTTGTGAAGAGAATGCACTGAAAAAACCAAGTGAAGGTCTTTCCTCTTGCCATCAAACATATTTAAATTAAAAACAGTCTACATACAACCTTCATTGTGAGGATTATTATTTTCATTTCAATCCTTCTTTATTGTTACTTAATGTATATTTGTGTTTGGATTTGCGCACAAATTCCACTTGTGTATTTTTCAAAGAGCTCCTTGTGAATTGTGTTATTTCTTTGCCATCAAATTACACCATAAATAATTAAAAAAATCTAGTAATTATATAATGTTGGCCAAAAACCAGCTGATTGCTTTGGTTTTTTTTCCACTGCGCTTTTACCATCTGTTCTTTTGTTGGGTCCTGTTAATGCTCAACACACGCTGTGACTAATTGTGGCAATTACCGGGAAACTACCTTTTTTCTTTGTTTTTTTCTGCATGCACAAAGCATAACTTCGGGGAAATAAAATATGGAATCTTTACAAATCTCGTCAGTTTTTGAAGAAAAAAAAAACAAAAACAAACCTTGACGCACGAGTCGGCCAGAGATGAGGACAGAACGACGCGCAACGCAGCGGCAATTTCCTGCTTGGAACACATCCCAAGTGGCTTGGCCAGACGTTGGGCCTCGCGTCCCACTCGCACCAGAACCCGTTGCAGCAAATAACACAGTCTGGGCACTACTTCCGTGAGCACCCGACCCTCGGACGCCGTCGCTGTCGACACTGACGCCGTCGAAGACGCCGCCAGCGAGGGCGACGAGTGCCGACCGCCATCCAGGGTTCCGCCGCTCCCGTGCGACTGCGACTGGTGGCGCCGAACCACTCGCAACACGTCGTGGACTGTCCAAGGCAGCTGCTGAAGCTCCACCAACCTGTGCCAATTTAAAATCAACAATCAGCATAATTATGAATGAATGAACAGAACGCTTTATTTGCCGCTTTTCAGCATTCACAAGGTTCAATCAAGATTTCCACAAACAAACCCCCTGTCCACCCAACCCAAATCCACTCAATTACATTTTAATCACTTCATAGCAGGTAAGCACAAATTTATAACAAAAATAAAAGAAAATACAATACAACATGAAATACAACCGGACATCTGGCATGTATGCATACACTCATTCATTCTCTGACATTGGTAACAAAATATATGGAAAAATTACTTTAAAGCATAAGGTCTTCAGCTTGTTTCTGTTTGAGGTTTAGTTGAATGAACACATTACAAAGAATCTTTGATGAGAAATCATATAAAGCCAACAGTTTATATTGATCCTTTAAGCTTTCAGAAAGGGTCTCTTCATTGAATTCCAGTACTTGTAAATCTTTCTTAAGCTTGTTTCTATCAGTATGAAATGCTGGACATACAAAGATAAGGTGCTCTGGTGATGCACAAACTAATGTATTTATGCTGCAGGTGTTACACCACTTAGACACTTTTGAAAATTGGATGAATTTTTTACTGAAGTGCCATGAATTTGTCAAAATAGCATAATTAGAATCCTCATTTCCTCAAAATTATCAAAACTAAAGTAAACCCAAATTTCCAGGAATTATTCAAGTACTGACTGTCCCACACCTAACCCAATTTTTTTCCTTCCTCCTGATTATGAAACCAGAAAAAGAAGCAAGATTCTCAGATGGAAATTCAATCTTTCATTAATTCTTTGATCCAAGAACTTGTTTTGATATAATACAATGAGTTTTTTAAAGAAAAAATCGACTGAATGTGTTGCACAATATCAATAAAAGCAAAATTCTCAAGTACAAGCTATCTGTAGTTGTTGCGGCGCAAGTTTTGCATTTTACCTCGTGAATTGAGTAATTGACATTAAAATCAACATCCTTGAGTTGCTTCAGAAAATCATTACTTATAAAAAAAAGCGATTCCTCTGAAATTTCTCCGTAGAAAATTGTGAGGTGTGTCCGAGGCTAATTGACCAATTCCTTTTTATGTCCTTTTGAAACTCCCAAATCGAAATCAACCTTGAACCGCGAATCAGCAAAACGATTCAAGCCCTGAAGCATGCAATAATAAAATGTAAATAACATTCCTTTCGACTGTGAATTCCTTCGCGGTCGAATGCAAGAGCTGATTCTTCAAATCACGAAAATCGAGTCTCAATTACCTTCAATTTGATTTTAAAACTGAATGAACTATAGAATATGGTTTAAATACTATATTTTTGACATGGAACGACGGGAATTTACGGTTCTAACCAAAATAAAAGTACACTATTTTAATCGGAACGGAAACCAATTTTTTTATTAGAGAGAACATAATTTTGAGACATGCCGTGTACCGGAATTAAAAAGCGCACGGTCATTTCAAAGAATTAGTAATTTTTCTTCGTTATCTACGTTCTACGAATTCTCCGAGCAGCGAAAATCCGAATTTTCTGCACGTAAATTTTTGGGATAACCTTCATTTCAATTACATATTTATGAACTTTATTGCAGAATGCATCACGTGAGCCGCGAATACATTTCGTTTTGCCGCAGTTTATGCAAAATATATATCCTTGTATCAAAATCGCACGAATGGAATTTTAAAAATGGTCATTCCATAAAAGGCAAATAAATTAATGCCGGAACACACCTCAAATCTTATACGAACAGTTCAGAAAGTACTGCTATCAGAAAGTTACTCAAAGAGAATGAAGCATGATTTGTCTCCCGCTGAAAACATAATTTGAACAAAACCAAAATTGAAATGAAAATCAATGAACAAAAGCTATTCAGAAAATATATAATTTTTCTGAATAAATTTTGTTCATCAATTATCGAGTCTTTTTTGCATGTTTTCTGAGGCATACATTTCTTGTCAAAACTTTCAGCAGTACTCGCGTCGCGTGAAAAAAAATCAGTAGAATGTTCGGACCAAATGCCTTTCAAATTTGCATAATTAATTCGGCCAAAATACCGAAACATTTTTTTTTTCTCTTGATCCAACGAATGTTCAGGACTTACCACCATCAGAAAACTACCGGGGGAAAAAAGCACCCGAGAAGGATCGTAGGTCAACCAGTCGGGCATCGAAACCGATCCCATGAAGGAATCTGGTTTATATAGCCCGAAGGCCTGCCGTATAAAGCCCGCGCTTTGCAATTATCGTCGCGTGTCTGTTTCGGGATTCACTACTACGGAACTTGAATAACGTCCGACTAATTTTATGCCCCGACTCGTTATGAGGTTAATTCTTTCAACAATTTGCCAGGGACTGACCGACTTTTATAAACTTCGGCGAGAATGCTGACCGAAATGAGTTCATCGGGGTTCTCGGGATTTATCATTCTTCGATTCTCTTGAATTCGCCGCGTTTTTTTTGGGTCTGTTCAAGAGGTCGTGGCCATAGTTTCCGACGAAGTAGTTCATAATACAGTTGAACTTGGAGTAACCATAAAAAAAAGCCGAGTCCGAGAGGTTTCCAGTTATAGAAACAAGTATTTTTTAAGAGGGAAAGGAAGAAGAATTACAGGAAATTGTAATTGGTGATATCTGGGTATGCTTCTTAAATGAGTAGGAAGGATGCTAAACTTGTAGGTGTGTGCTCATTTCGCCAATTTATCTTCCTTTCAAAATGTATCAAGTTACATTTTTATTGCTTTTCTCTTTCCTGTGTTAATAAAATGATAGCCTATAGGCCTCCGGAAAATTTGAGTTCTGTAGGTTTGAAAAGGAAAAACCATTGAGCCTGAGTCATGGAGGTTTTTAATGCATTGCTTCTAAGGGAATTCAGACATAACACGACAAAATTGACAATGAGACGTATTCAACTTAATGGTAAAATCAAGAATAAAATTAAAAGAATCCCTGGCAAAAATACTCATGAAGAACACGGTGTCGAGGCAGGCTGGTATAAGATGACCGAGAATTATCCAAGTGAAACCATCACAACGATAAAATAAAATAAAACTTCCAGGCTTCCTCTCTTGAAATTTTTTTTAAATAATTTCGTAACCGTCAAAGCGCAAGCACGCCTTTAAATGTATTTTAAAATCTTCTCAGCGTCAGTGTCCCAAATTTGAAAAACCACACCATGTGACTATAAGTGTCATATATGGTCTTGAAAAGAGGTCCGTCCGTTTGTGCATGGATCTGAATGTGAAGGTTGCTCGAAATAGTCAATTGGCGAGGGAGAATTTGCAAAAATCCAATACATGCGAAACAAAATCCACCGGGAAATGTCATCGTAAAATGTGAAACAAACTTGGTATTGATTGTACGATGGTTTAAAACAGTTCGAATCAAAAGCTTTCCAAGTCGAAGAGTTTAATCTCAAGTTACCGACAAAAAAATTGCTGCAGAATTGCAGATACAGTACATAATAATTGGCTGCTATGTAGAAATGTCGATTTATGCATTTTTTTAAATCAAGTTTTCGAGACAAAAAAACGTTTCTAGAATGAGAAAACGCAGCCTAGACATACTTAGAAGCAAATCTTTAAATTGCTCCGACACCTTTCCCGAATTATTTTTTTTTTTTTTTTCGAAGCTTCCGGGTTGCTCCCGTGGAGCGGGTTTTTTGGGCCGGGTCTCAAGGCACAGCTTGGTTCCTTGTCCAGAAGGACGAGTTCCTTCGGCAGCCTAGGCTCGAACCCCGGGGAATCCCGGCGAGAAACGAATATATTTCATGGCTGCGATTATAATTAACCAGACAGGTCGAACGCCTCCACGCCCTGCCAGTCTTTTCTTCTGGAGAGCTTCAGGGAGCCTGGAGCTGCTGCTTCTCCCATGGCAAGGTGCGCCAGCCGGGGTCTTCTTGCGGTAATTCGAGGGCACCAATTAGGCAAATTGCCCACCGATGCCCTCATTACCATTGCCAAAATAATCGTGTATTTTGCCATGCGAAAGGAGTAGAAGATTCCGATACAGTAAAATCTGAATCACAATACGGACTCCCAGACACCTCATCAAAATTCGTTGCGATTAAAAATTCGTTGAATTGAGATTCATGGGTTTTTTTTTTCTTAGCATGTTGGACTGAAAATTTTGGGGAAACAGGTACCAGGTGCTGTAAATTACTGCCAGAAAATACATGCTAAGAGTTGCCCTCATTTCCAACTTCTTTCAATGATATAATGAAGAGAATTCAAAATCGGAAATATAGTTCTCTTATTTCAGACCTTCTTCTTCTTTCAAATTTTCCTAAAATAAAGCAATCTCACGGAAATGTGAGCTGAAAAAACAGATAATACATGTGCGAGAAGCGCATTTATTCAGTAAGAACTATATGTTGCTTACAAATGACATTTTCTTTTTACAAATTATCAATTTCTAATCCTCAAAATAGTGCTGAATACAACCTGATTTGAGCCTTGCACTTGCTCCTATCTTAATTTTTCTGCACATGAAAATTTGCTTTTATAAATATATTTTCAAGGTTTTTCACTCATGCATAAGTTTGATTTTCCAAAATTGTACCAATCAATGAAATTTGCTGCGGCCTTTGACTGTGATTAGGTGCTTCAACTGTCAGTGAGGCAGAAGCACGTGAAATTTGATAGTGAAACTATGAAAATAATTTGTTCGAGCAGGAAAAGGTGGTCCTCGTGATTACATCAAATTTTAAGCGAATTAGTAGCAATTCTTCCGATTCCATAAAAAAGAAACGTCGAATAAACTCTGTTTAATCCTTTTTTTCGGAATTGCGACTAGCGGTGACACCTACCCACTTCAAGACCACAAACCGTAACGCTGGACAACTGCAAGGGAATTCTCTGCACGGAGCTTAAATTTCTCTTCGATCCAAAAAATTTGCAGATTGACAATCACACATCATTTGCACAGATTTTGTCAGTTGACGTCCCTCCGCTTCCTGGACTTCATTTCATCGAGTTTGTTTTACAAAAAACCATGCTGATGCGGTTCATCGATTATCTGAAGATTTCCGGTTCACCCTCTCCCAAGATTTCCGTATCTTGATCTGACGCATTTCAACGACGGTTGAGGAGAAGGAGTAATTATTTTTTCTGGCCCCCGGGGCTAATAAACTGCAGTCGACGAAGCAACGATCCGACCATCAACCTCGAAAACACGGAGAGCGAGGGGGAAAAAGTGTTGGTTTCGGGTTGCCAAGTGATGCTCGATCACTTGTGAGTCGCGGAACGCAGCAATATCGGAGTGAGAAACCGGGTCACGTCTATTTTCCTCTCACTCAATTCTGACTGAAATCTACCTTTCAAGAAGCATTTTCATTTCTTCAGATTGATTGATTTACAGTGCAAGCTTCGTTTTCTGCTCGTCGGTGTTCACAAGGCTCAATTTTGACCCTTCATTCCCTCACAGGCATCCATTAAACAAAATTCTGGAAAACCGAAAAATAATGCACCATATGGCTATTTGAAGAAAATAAATCACAATACTTACAAATGCATGGATAATGAATTTACATATTTTTTGAGAAAAAAATCACAGCACAAGGCAATTATTGAGCACAAATTAAAGCATTTTCTTTTGATTTAACAATTTAGAAGGAATCTTTGAGAATAAATCACGTAAAGCTAACACTTTTTCCTGGTCTCCTATGTTTTGGGAAAGTATCTTCGGATTAAATTGTGAGAATCCAAAGTCTGTTGAAGCTCAATTCAGAATGCAGGGCATAAGAAAATGAGGTGTTCTGGTGATGAGGTAACCAAATATATTTACACCACAGTACAGGTGGTAACCTGCAATTTTACCCTAATCCATTGCTGTACTTGGTTCAAATTGCAAAGCAGACAAATTGCAAGACACTGTGTATAATTAAGAAACACTAGCGAAGTACACTAGAAACCTGGCTGAAGGAGGTTGAATTGCAATACAGAAGTTGTATTGCAAGTCAACCTCCCAGCAAATTCAATCATCAAATTGCAGACAGTCAAATTGAGGGAGGTTGAATTGCAAGGTACCACCTGTAATAACAGCACTTGAACAATCCTGCAAATTTAATAATTTTTTCCTGATACCCCTTTGTTCATTACCAAAGCTTCAGATAGAAATGAAACATATACTTTTGGTAATGCTGGACTTGAAACAGGAAATATAAGCATTGGTTACCAGAAAATGAACAAAATTGCCATCCTAGTTTATTCCAGGGAATGGCTTCAACTGGTTTCTCCAATTATTCAGTTAAAAACCCATTCCTGAAATAAAAATGGACACTGGCTTAAATTCCACACAATCCAGCTACAAATCATGAAAGATATTCAGAAAAATTTTCCATGAGGCACACTTCGGAAACTTTAGAAATTATTCACACAGAATTCGAATCTTGATTAATGGCTGATTCTCGACAATCGTTCGAAGTTGTCTGATGTTCATGTTTCCGTCGTAAAAAAGAAAATTTAATATCCCAAAAAAGTTATTCCCAGAAGTTTCCAATGTTAACGCAATTTACTCTTATTTTTTGCGATCTTCGGCGGGCTGTAAAAATGATTTGTATTACAGCAGCTCCCCTAGGTAGGTTTATTTACGACTCCATAATCTCGGTTAACGCAGTGGGATATGTTTCGAACCCCGAATCCGGGAAGTAGCCTGAGGCGAAGAGACGCGCTTTAACCCGATCTGCGATTTTAGGTCAATTTTATTTTCCCATCCCCACGAGACGATGCTTTAAAATTACATGAGTCGGAACCCATTTTGAATTTATTTCCGATTTTCGCACTGCGAGAAGAAGTGAATCGTATGACATAAGTCGACTGTGATTGTTTTTGAGGTGCTGAGAAACCTAATCAGAAATGGCTATCGTTCTTTATCCCTGGAAGTCGATCTGATGAGATCATTTTTTATATTTGTTAAGTGATTGTGACTCTTCAAACTTGTATGAGATGCGATGTAAGGACCGAAGATGCTGAAGTAAGAATTCTACTTCACAGACTGTATCACAGATTTTGGAATGGCTGCAGGTACGTTGGAACAGATCTTCCCATAAACTTCAATGGCTAACTTTCAACCGGTTCTCACATTCGGTCAACAATTTTGAAAAGTCCTTCAAAAATTCAATCGAAAATGATTTGCTCAACTTCACAGCGTGAACAAAAGAACGTGCATCAGATAAACTCGAAAAATCTTCCATTTAGTCCGAAAAGAAAAAATAAATAAATGAACCTAGCTCCAGAATAGTTTCTGTCTTCAATCCATTATGACAGTACCCCAATTTTCCCCGAAATATATCGAAATCTTTAAAAATAATATCTTCACATTTTTCCTGACGTTTCGTCCGCGTCCAAATCTGGAAATATTCTCCAAATTTCAGAGCAGATTTTTTTTTCAAAGTTTAAACTGTCAATAAGACTAATTGTCTGCATGTCCATATTTTGGGGCCACAATGAATGATATTTTATTCTTTTCAGAACATTCACAAGATTTTCAGACTTTTAATGCACAATAAGTTTAGTGCTGTGATTGTGCACAATCGCTACAGAAGTTGGTTATATTCTGCTGAAAAAATCAACGTTAACAAAGTCGAATGTCAAGTTACTACATGTACTGTACTTTACAGTATACATTTTAAATGATATAAACTTATAAAGGAATTGCTTTCCAACGGAGTAATGGAATTTCATGTTCCAGACCTGTCTTCAATGTGATCGCACAAAAAAGAAAACTGAAATTAGGGATTATACCATGGAACACAAAACACTGAGTGGAATTGATTCCCCACTTTCACCTGCGTTTTCTTCATAATTTTCACTATTGTACTGTCCAGATTTTGATGAAATTACTGGGTGTAATGAGATTATTTTTTAAATATCTGAATATCCAGATGCCAGAGTGTTTAAATTCGTCAATGTGCCGTTAATTTTTCCAATTTAAACGTGTAAACTCAGGAATAAAGACCAGGAAAAACTTGAAGGGACCTTCAAGGAAAAGTGGTCTAACCAAGATTTCATAATTTACTGCAGTCCATAAGCCATGACAGGCTTCAATTGCTGGAATCAAATCGTGTTCCCAACACCTCCGGCTCAAAAAAAAAAAAAAAAAAAGACTTGTTGCTTCGACGTANCCTCCGGAAAAAAAAAAAAAAAAAAAAAAGTCTTGTTGCTTCGACGTATTCGAGTGGAACATACGGGTAGAAACGTTTAGCATAAACCACTTCTTCGGGGCTGGTTCTCGAATCAGACAACCCGTAAGGACGATGAACGCTGAGCCCGGGTTTCTCGGGTTCTTGGCCCATCATGAGCAACCCTCTACAAAATTCTGATCCCGGAGTGGCTTCGAAGGAGGCCAATTGCCGGCTACAAAAACTAAACGTTCACTCGGGGTAATTTCCGATGAGAACTAAAGAAAACGACCGAGTTCATGTGCCTTCAGGGGAGTTGGAAACTCCTTCAGTCTTCTTTCTTTTTTAATCGCACAGACTCACAAAGAAGAAGAATCAACTCGCTTTCGAGGACGTTTTCAGACTTCGACACGTGACGATATTCGGTAAACGCGTAGAGTACAGTGAATTATTTCAAATTTATTTCAAGAGGATGTTACACAAAGATCCCGGGAAGGAATTTAGGAAACATCTTCATGTCGTTTTCTTTTCCCCCAGTCTCGAGGGGAGACAAAGCGGCCTTTTCACGCGCTTCCTTCTCTGGTATTCATCAGACCTGAATTCCCAGAATAACGGTGTCGCAGGGTGCAGGCAACTTTCTATGGAGTGAAGGCATGGAAATTTCATGAATGCTTCAAGCAGACTTGAACCTCAGTAAAAGCTTAATATTTCCATTTGCATAAGCTTGGTATTTTTCTCTCAAATATTGGACATGCGAGAACCTGTGAACTGAATCACCAACAGCAACAGGACCAATGCATAATCATAAAACTGGCTGAACGGTGCCTAAAAAAAAGGATTACTGACTTTTGAAAAATTTTACGTAGTTTTCATAAACATTGAAATAAGCATATTTAGCACGAAGTTTCAAATGACCAATTGTGACCCATGAATTCGAAAAAAAAAATCTAGAACAGCAGGTTTGCTGCTTCAGGCCTTTTTTTTTGCAGAAGCAGCGTGTCTGAAAAACAACACCCCTTTTCGTCTTGAAAGTTGACAACTTATGCTTCAGACAGACATGCAAAATGTGATGCAGTACAATATTATACAGAACAATTACTGTAAAGAAAAAAATCAAACAAACTGAAAACTATGGTGACTTTAAAAAAAAAGGGTTCAATTCATTGTTCCATAAATCATCCTTATCGCAGCCAAATATTAAGTTATATGTTATCAGCAGAAGACTTCGTTCAATTTTTCAAATGCAGCGTCAATAAAGGCAAAGAAAATATCCTAAACATGATGTGTTCATAATATAAATCGGACCAAATTTATCCAACAACATCCATGAAATTAAAATACAATACTGCACAGAACAGAATGAATGAAGGACATATGGCGTTCATTCGAAAAGAAACTTACATTAATTGTACAGTATTTTCATAAAAATGGAAGTGTCCGACTTTTTAAAAATGCCTTCGTGTCACAATTCGAGGATGTCCATTATAAAAATGAACTCGTATTTCGCCAGGAGATCAGCTCTGTTATTCTTACACCAGTTTTCTCGCCTCCCCTCGTCTCAGCAGGACAGCGACAGAGAAAATTTGCCCCGAGGGCCGAGACGAATTCGCTACAACTGACCATGCATCACGCACACGCGCGTAACCTTTCATTTCGGGTTCGGAATTGAAATCCCCCCAGACGAAACCCAGAGAGGTTCCCCTGAGGAAAAAGGACCCACACCGCCGCATTCCACGCCATCTCAAGTCCTTTCGAGGAAGAGTGAATTTAGGCATGTCTTTTCACGTGAGGGAACTTCCTTTCCTATGCTGAAAGAATGAAATCTTAACCAAGGACTACTTTTGGAATTCCATGAGAGAAAAAAAAATTGGGAATATTTGCACTACTTTATCCGCATCTACCCGCATTCCTCTCTCTCTCTCTGATACATATACGGTACAGTACTGTACAATGGAGTATTTATAATTTTTATCTCACTCCAAGAAAATGCAGACGCAGATGTTACCTACTGAACTGCGTCCCCTCCCCAAGCCTGAACCTAATGGGAACGCATGGGTTCCTTTTTTTACTGACTGAAGCGCAGCTGAACGGGAACAACCATAAAACAGTGGAGGGTAAACGTGCCCCAACAACCCAGAAACAAATGCGCGAGGGCATTGCCCTTGTGTAAAATAAACTTTAAAAAGCAGATAAAACGAAAGTCGAGAATGACATTTTGAACCGAGGAAATTCCAACCTTCGGCGATTCCTACAACTTGTTCGTCTCTTCTTTCGAAAAACGTTCACTGGAATGTGAGAATTTGAAATATCCTATTACGATGCTATTTTTCAAACTCTGTGAAAGATGGCTATGATTTTAAAGAATATTATTCTAAGTACTCTACATTATCATTACACATAACTGTCACGCTGTAAATTTCCGATAGAAAAATTGGTGAACTCATTTGCAAGATAATCGTGCAATATAATAATTGGAAGTGTAGATTTTTTCTAAAATTACATTTTAACCAACCGATTGCATGGAAATACAAGACATTTCAATATTTTTTAGCCATGTAGTAATTGGAAAAATAAATGCGACTTTTATTAGCTGAAATTTTAAATATACATTTTCCGGTTGTTGAGTGTTCAATTTGAAATATACTATACTTGCTTCACGAATCTTTCAATTCTCGTTGAACGGGGGAAAAAAAAGCAGGCGTTGTCCAAATCAGAAAAGCGTAAGTATAATAGACATGATTTTTTCCAATTTAGTCCAAGATTTCCAGATACAGTTTCATGGCCACTGCTGGAAACTAGACGCACAATAAGGGAAAGATAATAACACGAAAGAATCCACGCCCAGCGGTTCCTTCAATTCTCCACCGATTACGTCCATCATAAAAACTCCAGACGAGGAATTACAGCCAAATAAGGTAGTAGTTCAACCCCAGACCTTCAAATCGAAAGTACGCATTCCCTGGTAATTTATTCCATTCGGCACAGTACGTAAAAAAAATGAGAAGAACCGAAAGCTGGCCACGATTCTTGCACCCACGCAACTTCCCCAAAATGTAGAAAAATCCCGATTAAAATCTTCGGATGTATTCAAGGTCGTCCGACTACAATTCAGGTCACGCGTCAGAATTTTTTTTCAAACGAAGTAGTACAAAAAAATTGCGCTTTAAAATAATTAATTGTGAGTCTACAATTGATGTATAAGAAATACTACGAGGCGTCACACCAAACATTTTCCGAACTCTCGATTGATTAATTTCGATCAAGCTGATAAATTTTAAAAATTCGATCTCATAAAAAAAACTTGAAGCAAAATTCCGGAACTTCATCCAGGGTTTTTAATATATTCAGCAAAAATAGAAAATTTTCTCCCACCGAAAAATAAGAGCTTGTTTTGTCGGAATTATGGAAACTTGGGGATGTTTTCGATGGTACTGAATAGCAATCATGGGAATGGACACGTTGACCTTCTTCTCCCCTTCAACGACCCACATGATGCGAACTTCGATATACAAAATGAAGTATTTTGTGAAAGGTGAAGAACGAAGACCCCCACTAGGTAAAAATCCTTCACCAGAAACTTTGAAGCCCAGGTCTTCCGATTCCAAAATTAATGGCTGAACCCAACATTTTATCGGGGTAAAACTCACCATAAACTTGAACTAAGTTGAAGTGAATAATGGAACTTTGAACGCAAAAGATATTACACAAACAGCGCAATATATTTAAATGGATTGTAATCCATAAACAAAAGTTAAAATCTCTGATACAAAGTTTCTAAATTATACCATTTCACTCCAACATAGAAAGAACTTTTCCCTTTAAAGTGGCTGAACAAAGTCATACATTCCGTGGTGTTTCTCTGTTTTTGATACCAACGGAAATCCTTAGATTGTTCCCGACCAATGCGATCATTTAAAAAATAATTTGGAATTCAACCAAAAATATCCATGTACCGCAATTCTCAGTTCAAGGGCGCAAGTTTTTAATTTTGATTTCAACTGGAAGTTTCGAAGAGTACCGTTTGAAGCTGGAAACTGAAGCAAGAAAAGGAACTATATTGTGAGGAATTTCAATTTGAATATGAAAGTGCACCTCACATGAGGAAAAATTCTTCTCTTTCGAGTAAGAAAAAAGAAAATTCCGGAACTTTTCGAATCGAAAATGTCTTGTACTCAAGTGAATAACGGGTAGGGCCTTTTTTTCCTTTGAAATAACGAGGAACATGTTTTTTTCGGTGGCCGAAATGCAGTTTGAAACTGAAGCACGATTACTGTATATTAAACGAATTAATTTGAAGCGGAAAAATTGAATTTTTAAGTGACAGCGTGTCTTACATTCGCACGCACGTCTGTAACCATTTTTCACAAACAAAAAATTGAAAGTTTGTAATTGATTGCGTATTATGCAGTCAAACCTTGAGACGTCAACCATTCCAAGAAGTTAAAAACCCTCCTTTTTAATTCTCTTATACTGTTCGCTGGATAAAATCGCAAAAAGAAATTTAATTTTAGATCTCCTGAACTCAAACATTTTGCGGCTTCAACCAGAGTTAGCCAAACTTTTAAAGGTTTTTGGGTTACATTCAAACAGAGATATTTTTTTCATATCAAAAAAGAAACACACATTGTCTCCGAATCCCAAAATAGATTGACTCTTCACGGGTAGGGCTTCTATTTGGAGACTAATTAAAATAATTAAGCCAGAAAAACCCCTACCTTTAATTACCCGCTGTGTCTATAACGCTTTTTAAATTTTATGGAAAACCCACAAATTAAAATTGTGTTGAATACGGGTGGGTGAACCTGCTCAATAACGAAGACCAGTATTTTTTTTAGCTCAGTTCTGACGTGGAAAAAATTTTGCTAATCAACTGGCCACATGACTCAAGCCCTAAAATATGAAATAAATAACGTAGAACATTTTTGGCAGACTGACCTGTTGTGCGAGTCGACCCAGACAAACTCGTCAGCAGCAGTGACATTAGTGTTGACAGTTTCCAGTGACGAGTGTCTCGCCAATGGCCCAGCAGCAGGACACGTCGACGAGTTGGACCGGCTGCTGACTTCGCGGGCTGCTCGCGACGACGACGACGACGACAACAACGACGTCGCGCTGTCGATTCCGGCGCCACTGCCGCCACCTCCTAATCCACCAACACCGCCGCCACCACCGCCAAGGGTCATTTTCCCGGATTTCCGCGACGAGTGCGACGAAGATGACGTTGAGTAGTTGGATGACGAGCAAGACGACGATGTCGAGGCAGGACCGCCGCCGTTGCAAGTCAGTTGGTGGAGGGCGGCGCGAATCTCTTCGATTCCTGCCGCTCCTTCCACTGGCAACACCTGATGCATGTCATCCTGCAAATTGAATTTTGCCTTCTAAAACAGTTGAACCACGATAACTCGAACCTTTCCAAGTTGAATAACTCCCTATGTTGATTTTTTTTCTTCTCAAGTCCCTTCATGAATCCTCTTACAAACAATGCATCAAAAAACCTTCGCATCTAAAAGCCTTTCCCACTCAAACCTCCATAACCTGAATTTTCCGGGGACCATTTGACTATTATTTTATTGTAACAGGACAGAGAAAAGCAACAAAAGATGTGATTTGATGTTATTTTGAATGGAAATGAAAGATTAATTGGGCCCTTGCCTCCAACTTCAGCATCCCGTCAACTCATTTAAAAAGTAATTCAAGGTCCAGAATATCACCAATTACAATTTTCGGCAATTCTTACTTCTTACCTTCGCCAAAAAGCTTGTTTTCCGAATTTGAAACCTGGATTTGTGTGCCAATTCCTTTTATACTTACTTGTGTGGTGCTTCTTCGGAAAGGCGTAATTTCTTTGCCAGAAAATTACGCTGTAAATATTTTTGAAAAACTAGGAACGTATATTAAAGGTGTCCCCTTGAATAAATGTTCTCAGAATGCAAACTAGCTGATTTCCGGTGTGTTTTTTTTTGCGTGTGTTCCAGTGGGTCTGAACCATTCATTCTTTTCTTGTTAGGTTCAATTAATGCCCAACAATAATCGTGTTGACATTAAAGTAAAGTTTTTACGTCAAGTAAAACATAATTTCACCTTCATTCCGGCGCCGGCAAGCATCATTTTCTGCTGCCTGGACGAGTGGCGGCTGGTTTTCACCACGGCGCCATCAGCCAGCGCCAATCCGAGTCGCGACGCCGCAGACCTCACCACACCCACACCAACGCCGCCTGTCACTCCGCCGGGTGGCCCACTGGAAAGTGGCGTCCCGTTCACGACGACGTCGGCTGGCACGTCCGCACCGACGCCGACGTCGGCGGCTGTGCGGCGGCCCAACGTTTCTCCCGGTGGCGGCGACGAGCTCCGCGTCGTCGCGTGGCCCTCCGACATTGACGCGTGTCCAGAGGATGACCGGTTCTCGTCAGAAGAAGAACCATAGAGTTCAGATGGAGTGCTTGCCTGCAGAAGTAAAATGTAAAAAAGCAAATGATGAATTGAAAATTACTGACGCAAAGGAGATGTACGAGAAAGGGTCAAAACGTTTTTATAGGGACATAAAATGACGTTTTTTGGTTACTTAATCATCCAAATCACCATGGAATCGACGAAAGTACTCGTTTGAATGGGAACATGTTTGGAGAGATAAACAGCCTGAAATTTCGAAACTAAGGCATCTGAGCCGTCAAAATTTACACATAATGATGAAATATATAAAATAAAACATGTAAAAGTAAGTTCTTCGGGCATGAAATCGTCCAAATCACCATGGAATCCATAAAAAGAAAATACTCATTCAAATGCGACCATTTGTTGGAAAGATTAAAAATTTGAAGACATATCAGCTGCTAAAATATACATCTTACGATTAAACTTGTACAAAATTAACTGCCCATAGTCACGAACACATCTCACGAGAATGAACCAGAAACAAAGACAGAGGACTTCCACATTTTAAGAAAAAATACATTTAAATGCGAAAAGGAACTTGGAATATGTCTTCAGACGGTATATCTCACCGTTATTTCCTTTGATACGATATTCTTTTATTACTGGGAACATAGTTGGCTCATTTTCAGCGTTTTTGAGTCAAGTTTCAAGAAAAAAAACAGATCGCACGCGTCGATCGTGAGTGAAATTGACTCCAGGAAAATCTCGGGTCGTCTCGCACGCATCCTCGTTCGTGCGAGGTTCAAATTTCCCCAAATGCTGCCCAAAACCGCTCTTTTTGTTTGCGTTTTAAAAATAAAATAGAAAAAAAGCAAAAGGAAAACAAGTAAAAGCGTTTGAGGGAAATTTTGGAGCATCACGCGAGAAAATCGGAAACGCAGGCGAAGAACTCGTGCCTGAAAGCGTGCGGGAAAATCGACGCGAAATGAAACGCTGGCCAGCAATTGAACAGTTTTGCTTCGTGACCGAACCTGAGCGAACCGGGAAGTCCTGGGTTTCTTTTTTCTTCGGCACCGTTTTCTCCCATCACGACATCCGCAATTACAGATCTTTTTTTTAAATTCAAAATAAGGGTTCAAAACCCCATCGCCAACAAGAAGGAAATTGCTTCGAGATAGTTCGAACACCTTTCCGGAATTGCAGCAACTGGGCCTAAATTTTCTCTGGAATAATAAAAATTGAGTCGATGACAATGTTCACGATGCCCCAGATAAGTTGGCATCACATTTAAATGCACGCCTCATCATGATATCCGAAATTACATTTAATTCCAGATAAAACATGGGTTCAAGACCTATCATAAGCGAAAAATATACTGCTTCAGATTTTCAGGATCCAACTACTTCCGGAAGTTTTAGTCATTTTGGGGAATAGGAATATTCAAGAGTTTAAGAACAACTGTTAGTCGTTTCCCCTTTATTAATTTGTAATAATTATAATTTAAATAAAATATAAAAAATCTTATAAAAATGAATCATAGCACTTTTCATTTAGTACAGTCGAAATGTCGATAATGATTTGCCTCATAATGATATCCAAGATTAAAGGCGATTTCAGACGAAGCATGAGTTCGTGCTATAGGATTAGAAAACCCCTATAGGATCGGAAAAACTCATATCGTTCTAGACATTGTCGAGAGAGTCCACCTGTAATTCTTTCCTGTGATTCAAAATTCTCAAAAAAAAAGAGACTCAAATTCCCCGCATGTAAAAAAAATAAATAAACCAGAGCAGTAACCCGAATCGCTGACGAAACCCAACTTCGTCGCATTCATCTCCGCCCCCGCGTTAACGAGGCACTTGGGTAATTCAGTCCCACTCATCCCTGTGACGGGGCTGATGTTGGAAAGGAATCATTTTCACCACCAGCATTGTTCCGGGCCAGTCCAATTTTCTCGGCCCCGGAAGAAAAAAGGGGGTACCCATCACGGCCCCGACCCAACAAACCCCACACATATCCTCGCATCACATTCGCTTCAGCGGCACACAGGCATTTAAAAACCACGGGTTCTATTTGTGCTGAGATCGTCTCAGCACAAAATTAGAACCCCATGGGACCACAAAAAAAATATCGTTATGCAGAGAAAATCGTTGTAGAAAAAAATCAATGTTGAAAGAATCCAGCTGTATATCGGAGAGACTGCTCGAGATATTTCGTGAAAGTCTGCGGAAGTGTATATTGACGAAGTGGTAGCCGGGAATTTTGTACCGCCACCCCATTCGGAGAAAAAAAAACCGGGGCGGCTGCGTTGATGATTCGGAGGCGGCAACAGACACGCCGCCGAAGCGTCTCCACAACCGCATTAAGGCAGTAACCGGCGAAAAGTGGGCCAAGCCCGGTTGCGAGATATAACCAAGCCCAGAGAGTATTTAAAAAAGGTTCAGTTCTCTTTCACGAAAAAACAAAAATGAATAAAGTGACGGAAGATTTAGAGCAACTTGCCTCAAGTCTTTCTATGCAGAAACATGAATACAGCTGAACGTGGATAACTGCTTGAACCTCCCTAAGTCAAATTTGTTTTCAAGTCCCCATCTGCATTCTCTTCGAAAAAAATGCATTAAAATACCTCCCTAACTTGAAGCCTTTTTTTCTCTCAAACCTCTCCAAGTCAAATTTTCCGAGGCCTTTTGGCAATTATTTCGTTGACACTGGAAAGAGAAAATCGATAAAAATGGAATTTGATGTGTTTAAAAAAAATTAAAGACTAAATTGGACAAATGAACCCTTGCCTCAAAGTTTGAAAACCTGTCAACTCATTTAAGAAGAAATTTAATGCCCAGAACGTCACCCTTTACAATGTTGTCCAATTCTTCTACATTTCCCCACATCAAAATTCTTGGTTCCATAACGAAAACTTCTATAACTCAAAACCTTTCTAAGTCAAATTTTTTTGCTCGTCCCTTGAAATTCGCCTTAGAGAGGTTCAACTGTACAACACACCTCCAGAGACTCAGTCAATCTATCCGTAAACTGATGCTCGACTTTGCAGCAAAATATCTGGAGCAATTACTGCATATTTTTTCTATGAAGGTAAAAATTTTAACTCGATTTAATTCCTTTCTAGAACAGTAGTAATCTCGACAAACCTTTACAAACCAGGTGTAGTCTCAACTAAGACGTTGGAAGAAATAGTCTTGTCAAGCAGTCGTTCACAATAAATTATCTATTCAAGTCCACTCATAAACAGTAAAATAAGTAAACACTACATGATATACATACATCTGGGCTCTTTGTCCACTACGAAATTCACGGAACCAGAAAAATAATGTTGCCGTGTAGAGAATTTCGTTGATTTTCTCTATAGAACGAATATTTTTGTTGTTGGTCCAATAGGGTTTTATCTCAATGTCAAACAGGTTTCTCTACAATGAAATTTAAGTGGCCAGAAAAATATCGCTGTAGAGACAATTGTTTCGCCGAGAAACCTGCTCAACATTGAGAAAAATCCCCATTCAACCACAAAAAAAAAAAAAATCGTCATTGAGAGACTATGGGAGTCCATCCGTGTGAATTTACACTCTCCAAAGAAGGCGACTTATTTGATGTAGGAAAACAGAAGGCCTGAATAAATTCTTCTAAATTTTATTTTATAAATCAAATAAAAAGACCGGGCGGAAAACATGAAAGAACACGATAGATACGAGTATTTTAGAGATATTCTCCACTCATTCCATCGATGAATCCCGAAAAGTTTGTTTTGAACAACGCACTCGACTCCTTATTACAATTTTTTCCGCTGTCCAGATGTCACGTAAGAATCGAAGAAAACTTCAGGAATTCGAGAAACACGAATATCGTGACCATGTGGCTTTTCCAGTTCCCCAAAACTTCAACATTCCTCAAGCAACAAGATGGGAAACGGACCCAACATTTAATGTTTCACGAACACTTCGGATACGTTAAGGGGACACAAAATTGATAAGAAAAAAAAAAAAACCTCGAAAGCTTTACTGGTCGAATCGTAATGTTTTCTCCTATATACAATGCTTCGTGGATAAAATTAAAGCAATTTCATCAAAAACATTTTTCCGTCAAAGGGATTTATCCGTAGAATAAAAATTGCTAGAGAGAAAAAATGGCTTCAGGGAGCTAAGATTTCTAAAAGCATCCGGAAATTATGGGCCATTTGCGCCACTTCAGTTGAGTTTAATGTCCTCGTTATTCTTCCAAGTCGACTTCACATACTGATAAAAGACAAAACGCGTTCATAGGAATATAAGAAAGATCTGTGTCCTACTTTCCATTAGAACCTGATCATTGACAGTTGGCTGTGGTTTCTGAGTCTTGAAATAATTCAGAGAAAGTTAGTGCTGAAATTTTTGGGAACGTGTGCAGTTGATATATTATTCTTGTAATATTACAATTGGTTTCCCCCCCCCCAAAATGTATTGTATTTTCCAACAAATTTTCGAAAATTCAACAAATGGTTTACTTTTAGTTGCTTAGCTACGGAATATTCGAATAATAAAATAAAATCGTGGTCCTTCAGTTGAACTTTCTCAAGTCAAGCTTTCATAAGTTGAAAACCTCCGTTTGTCACATTTTTTTAAAAGTTCCTGGCTGAATTCGCGTTTAAAAATGAATTTTCGGTTTATTCTAAAATTGAAGACTTTTCAGGGCCAATCTTTGTCAATCAAATTTTCTCGCGTTTTTTATCTACGTATGAGAACACGCATTCTTTAAAACCAAGGAAATGAATCCAAAATTATTATCTCGATGCATTTCACCAGGGATTGAGTGACTACCTGTGGGTATTGTAGACATATATTTATACACATGTACAGTAATAATAATTTGAAAAAAAAAAACTATTTAATTTTTTACCACTTTTTATTTTATCGCAGACTTATTCAAGCAGTTGGAATTTTTGATACAACAAGGTCAACATGTAATTTTACTTTCTCACCATAACAGACCAAAAAAGTTGTTTTCGTCATACTGTAAATACACGAGACATAAAAAAGGGGTACGGCTGAAACTCACCGCATTAGTCCACGCAGGACTGCTTCCGTCGGCGTCCCGACCGCCTTGCGGGGGCGCCGTTCGTCGCTTGTGCGACTTGGCCGACTTTCCGCGTTTGCTGCCGTTGCTGCTGCTGCTGTTGTTGTTACTACTACTATTAGAGACCCTGACAACGCTGATGGGCTGCTCGACGACGATCACGTCGCGCTCAGTTGGCTCGTTCGTCGTCGACACTGCTGACGAGTCCGGCTCGTCACCAATTAATAGCTCGGGTGTCACTTCGTCGTAATCGTCTCTGCCCGGGTAGAAGGACTTGCTGCGGCCGTTGACGCGCTCGGATGCCGTGATCCGGTCCAACCCGCTGTCAGAAGCACATCTACAGCGAGTCCAGCAAGAAGAAAAAAAATTAAATTATACAAAAAAAATGTAAATAAACAGTATGGAAGCAGAGATGATAATCAATCGATCCCCGCCATCATTTCGTGGCTTTACGAATCCATCAATGCCACCAAACGCAACCGCGTACCTCCGCAAGGCAAGGAAAGAACGTTTTGGTTTTAGCTGATCAAAAAATGAGATATGCACAACAATAAAAAATAATTCAGAAGTGCAAATACAGTATCGGTTTTTGCAACAACAACAAAAAGTGCGCATCTTACACATTTCCGCCCGATGAACTCTCCTGAAGGTGAAGAAGTGACCGGAATAGCGACTTTTTTTGGGATACAGTATATTCCCTGAATTCCCAAAAAAATATGCATAAAGTTGTGGCTTTGCGAGCTTAAATATTCCCTCTTTGATTATTATATGCATGCTATTTATTGTAATTTTTTGTTCGGGCATCACTAGATAGGCCTCTGAATTTTGATTTCGAGGAATCAGAATCTCAACGATGACAGAAACAATGAATCGATGGTATTGGCAAATGATTTTTTGCTACGAAGTTACGAATTTGTGAACTTTTTTATTCGTATAGGTTTTTTATTATATACCTCTGGATTTTTCAGTTTGAGGAATCAGAATATCATCAATAACAAAGAAAATGAATTGATGGCATTGGGTGGCGATAATTTGCATATAATTTCCCCTTTTTCAAAAATTACTTTGAAAGTAATAAAAAAAATGGCAAATTCTGTTTGCCTGGAAAAAATTGAAAGCATTTGTTTCCGACTCCCGAAGAATTAAATTGGTAAATATTTTTCGGGTTGCGTTTGAGTTAGACAATCCTCACCCCAATAACCCGATGTAAACCCGCAAGAAACACAAACCTGTCTTTCAAAGTCGAGTCGGACACGTCGGTGTTGAACCGCGGATCAATGGCACTTTGACGGCCCTTCGCCTTGACGACTGTCACAGAGCTGGCACCAGACATGGGCACCGACGCAGGTGTCGTCGTCGACGTCGACATCATACTGGTGGAGTCCTGCTGGTGCCCATACACCACATTGGACTCTGGCACGCTCAGGTACCGTCGATGGTGCACCTGTGGCGGTGGTTCTGCGTCGAACCTGTCCTCGCTGTGAATCGACACGACGTCGTTGGAATCCGTCGAGTCGACGCCGTTCACTCTGGCACGGAATCCCACGCCGTCCTGCATGTACGCGGCTTTGTTGGACTCGGGAACGCTCAGGTAACGACGATGGTGAATCTATAAGGGGCAAAAAAAAACATACCACAGGGACTGTTAAATCATCCGAAGTATTTTTCCAATGCTACTCATCTAAATAACAAAGAGAGACACTGAAAACTTTCGGACTGGAATTTGAGAGAAAACGGAAACTTCCGAGTATAGGTGCTAATATAATTTTCATCATATCGGAAATGTTTGCGTCGATTAATTTGTTTTTTTTTTTATCCTGGAACAAGACGTTGTCAATAACCGGTTACAATTCAGGATAGTTATTTGCCAATAAAAAGAAGGCATGCTTCAAATATTTGTAAAGAAGGAATCCCCGAATTTTTGCTTGAGAAGATTTTGAATCAGATGCTTGAGGGGCATTTCATAGACAGGAAATACTACGATTTTAAAATTGCTCAGATTGATGAATTCTTGGTTTTAAAATGCATTTGTACTTGAATGAAGTGGACTAATGAGGCAAAGTAAAGCGAAGCCGTATCCGGAATTCCAAAATTTAATTTCGAATTATATCACGCATGAACTTGTGCTTTTTTAAGGATCAGGGACCCAAAATATTGTAGTTTTAAGTTGCAATATTAGTAGATTACTTTAAAGATTGCGGCTTTGTTTTCGACGTCTACTGCGTTCATTCCAAATTGAATGAATCAATATAATATAAGGTAGTTCAATATTCTTCGTGAAAAGTATTTTGAAGTATTTTAAAAGTATTTTGATACATGATCAAAGTATTTTGAATAATACTGAACATGATGCTGTGCCTTACGTCACCGACGAAACTAGCTGATGATTTTCCAATTGATGATTATCAACGCCGTTACTTCAATTTATTCAGCTTGGAGTAAAACAAGGAAATTTTATTTAATTAAGCTGTATTTGCAATATCAGTTGCCTGGAAAATAATCGAGGCCTGAGCTTGTTCTTCTCGAGGACTTGAATCAATTCATAGCACTTTCGTTTTCAATTGATGTAGTATTTAAAAAAAAATACATGACACAATGAGGAACTACAAACCAGGATGTTTAAAAATGTCTGATGAGATGACTTAGATTATTCATCGCTTGAGGTAAAAGGAAAAAATTTCCGAACACGGAGCAGCTTTTTAAATTGCTGGAATGCTTCGAAGTACTCCACGGAAGTACTGCAGTCCTGTTCACTATATAATCTTTTTCTTCGGTCACCATCTTGTATTCTTGGGCATTGGCAGTTCATCACAAAGAAAATATGATAATATTGTCATTATGAACATTCAGTACCGATACTTCTTCCATCAGTTTGAAAAAGTCTGTGTTGATTCAAGATTGAATGATTTGGTATCAAAACGTGCATCCTTCATAAATCAGCACAAAGTGGATGATGATGACATTAAAGAAGCTCAACTGTACTTTCTCAACAATGTTTAAACATTTTCGCGTTTTATTTATTTATTGAAAGCCTAGTACTGTACTGTATTAAAAAATGTATCACTGATTCAAATCATAGCTGTGAGCAATTTTATATTACAGTATCTTGAAAACGCATAACATATACTCTCCAAACCGATTTATTGACGATTTAACTTATGATTTCTTGCGGGATTTTACAACCATTCCTCTTTTGTCTTTCTGAAAATTTCGAATGAGTTCTCAAACTGATTTTGTGATCCAAAGTTTATGTTTGTTCATCGCCTGGGGATGAAACTTTTAAAATGTTTCACATAATGTGCTGCTCACTTTGAACGCATGTAAGTGATACCACTCGAGATTGAGCAAGAATCTCTAGACTTCAACCGAACGTAAACAGTACCATTACTAAAACAACAAGTTAATTATTGAAAAAAAAAGTTTAAAGATGGTAGACGCGATTACCTGCGGAGGAAGTTCGTCGTCGTAATTAACG
The DNA here is from genome assembly GCA_905338405.1 of Notodromas monacha. NCBI lineage: Eukaryota > Metazoa > Arthropoda > Ostracoda > Podocopida > Cyprididae > Notodromas > Notodromas monacha. Next base: position 78,221 of record CAJPEX010000736.1, read on the forward strand.
TCAGCCCGCCTCGGACTCGGACCAGGAACAACACAAACTTGCTGTCGATGTTGCTGGATTGTTTGGGGGAATGGTTCCCTGTTGGCCCCCCCAGGCGAAGGACCCGATTGCTGGTAGTGCATTTGAGTCGGTGTCGGTGGACTGTGAGGAGAGTAACCATTGGACGCCACTGGGCGCATTCGGCACCAGCCGCCAGGTGGCGTTTGAGGAAGCTGACCATTCATGGCGCCCTTTGCCACGTAACACTGGGGACTCTGGAAAAAGCGAAAATATATTTGTTGCTAGCTGTAATCAAGTGTATTAATTGAGCTTGGTACGGTAAACGAAAATTTAATCGGTTCCGCGGTTAACACATTCACTTAATATGAAAACTACATTTTTTCAGTTCTTTACTACGTCCCCCTTCCCTAAAAATCGCTACTAAAAATCAGGATACAGTCTACAATGTCTACATGGTAGATACAGTACTGTAGTTTCATTTTTGCGTGTCCTGTGTATTTTTTTCCTGGAAGATCTAGGCTAAAAATTAGGATTTGCGGTATTTCCCACTTGCTATATAGAAGGTAAATCAGGATCGGAATTTCTCTCCCAAAAAATAAAAATAAAAGAATTCAGCGTAGATTGCATCCCGGCATAAAAAATGTCAGCTGAAAATCAAGGCAATCGCCAATATACGGTGGTATGGTGATTAAAATAGGTTCCTTTTGAAATGTAAGTACTGTACCACAGTTGAACTTATATCCCCAATTCTATTTCCCGAAAAAAAGAAGAACCAATTTTTCTTTAAAATCTGTGCTGAAAATCAGGTTTCGATCAGTACATGGGGATAAATTGCAGCAGGTTCCAATTCAGCTGAAACCACTGTTACTGAATTTAGCTTTTCAAAAGCCGGAAATTCCGGCACAAAAAAATACCTTGTTTCCTGCACATAAACCTCTGCTAAAAATCTAAGCATTGATAAGCACATTTTAACCGCTCCAGAATGCAGTAAAAAAAAAAGACAAAATACCGATAGGGAAAAATGGATCCACACCCAAAAAGTATTTCACAATTATTGAGTTTTAGCAGCAAAAAAAAAAACGAAAACAAAAAAAGGGATCTGGTCTCACACCGGGATTGTTTTTTTTTAAACAAATTTCTTACAAAATAAATTAGGGTGCGTGTCTTACTCAAGGGCACGATGTACTCAAGTGAAATACGGTTAAAGGTTTCATCTTAGAGGCACCACTGCTGGTACCGTTCATATTCCCAATTTTATACACTTATTTTTTTTTTTCTCTGGCCATCGTCATGGGGAAAAAAAGGGGGGGTTCCAGCCATCAGCAGTTCGGTCAAAGGCGCACTTTTGACGCGTGTGTGCGTGTGGAGAACGGCCCGCGGCGGCGCCGGTCGGAATGCCAACTCGGCATACGGGCGATCGCCCCGGCCAACAGATCTCCCCGATATTGTCCCTGTCGGGTTGACCCTTTCACACTCATTGTGACTGTTTTTGGCGGGTCAGGGAATATCCTTTTTTTCCTGAGTTGAAAAGAAAGTCGCTTTCTTTGAAGATTAAGTCAAATGAAAATACCCAGAACATTTTGAAAAGTTTTTAAAATTTTCAGATTTTTGAATTACTCTATTCCATGCAGAAAACTCTACAAAATGATACCAAACATGAAGGATAGGTCAGGGAATATCCTTTTTTTCCTGAGTTGAAAAGAAAGTCCCTTTCTTTGAAGATTAAGTCAAATGAAAATACCCAGAACATTTTGAAAAGTTTTTAAAATTTTCAGATTTTTGAATTATTCTATTCCATGCAGAAAACTCTACAAAATGATACCAAACATGAAGGATTTCAAAACTCCTTCATGTTTAGTCAGTTTACACAATGTTGCACAAATTATACAGCAGAGAATTATGCACTCCTTTACATAATAAGCCATGACACATTGTGCAAAAATGCAGAAGCAGGATAAATTCCCGCAGGAGAAAATAACCAACCCCAAAAATCTTGTAGGAACAAATATTCAAAAAAAATCCTAAGAACATGAAAATGAATGTCGAAGCACAAATATAAGAAGAATCCCCTTAAAAAATGCAATGCACAGTACTGTGGTGATATAGATAACATTAACAGATTTTTAATGCTTGGCAAGTTTTAACCTTAAACAAGTTTTGTCAATGTCCATGAATTTTTAGGTCTACACGATTTTCAGCTTCACTGGATTCCTGAGGCGCGATATTTTTTTCTTTTACAGGACTTATCATGGAGCACTTAATTCTGCTGTGATGTTTTAGCCCTGGAAGCAGAGGTTAAATGTTTGAAAAAGCTAGAAAATATTGAAAATTTAGAAGTCCCTCTCACATTTCACCAAATGAATGACAAAAAATATGCAAGTATTCTACAGTATAAACTTTTGAGGATGGAGGAATTCCCATATTGTTGAAAAGCATTCTTGGTGAACCTTTTCTTTCCATCAAAAAAGGATTAGTTCAACCTTTCACTTCCTGCTGTCCTGTGTATGCTTAGGATAAGCTGCAGGTAATAAGCTGATTATTCCCAGTCCTTGGGAAAAATGTTGTAAGGTTGAAAACTTGCCAAGCATTAAAAATCTGTTAATGTTATCTATATCACCACAGTACTGTGCATTGCATTTTTTTTAAGGGGATTCTTCTTATATTTGTGCTTTGACATTCATTTTCATGTTCTTAGGATTATCTAGCTTTTTCAAACATTTAACCTCTGCTTCCAGGGCTAAAACATCACAGCAGAATTAAGTGCTCCATGATAAGTCCTGTAAAAGAAAAAAATATCGCGCCTCAGGAATCCAGGGAAGCTGAAAATCGTGTAGACCTAAAAATTCATGGACATTGACAAAACTTGTTTAAGGTTAAAACTTGCCAAGCATTAAAAATCTGTTAATGTTATCTATATCACCACAGTACTGTGCATTGCATTTTTTTAAAGGGGATTCTTCTTATATTTGTGCTTCGACATTCATTTTCATGTTCTTAGGATTTTTTTTTGAATATTTGTTCCTACGAGATTTTTGGGCTGGGTTATTTTCTCCTGCGGGAATTTATCCTGCTTCTGCATTTTTGCACAATGTGTCATGGCTTATTATGTAAAGGAGTGCATAATTCTCTGCTGTATAATTTGTGCAACATTGTGTAAACTGACTAAACATGAAGGAGTTTCAAAATCTTTCATGTTTGGTATCATTTTGTAGTATTTTCTGCATGGAATAGAGTAATTCAAAAATCTGAAAATTTTAAAAACTTTTCAAAATGTTCTGGGTATTTTCATTTGACTTAATCTTCAAAGAAAGGGACTTTCTTTTCAACTCAGGAAAAAAAGGATATTCCCTGACCCGCCAAAAACAGTCACAATGAGTGTGAAAGGGTCAACCTGACAGGGACAATGAATTCAATAGGGGCAGGGGATATCGGGGAGATCTGTTGGCCGGGGCGATCACCCTAGTACCAACAGGGATCACCACTGGAAGCTCAAGTTTGTCAACACAATGCCACTGGGCATACCCGCTTTAATCGAGCGAATCGTTACCGGATAAAATTATTGTTTCTCCTTCCATCTCATCTTTTCTTCTTTGCCGCTGTTCTGTAGTTCGTGGCGGAAAATTCCACTAGATGTCGCTTCATAATAATCGCAAGAACCTCCTTTTACGCGTGCATGTCCACCATATTTAATCCCTGCAGAATGTACAGTACTGTATATATTTTCGAAGTGAAAGCTTCTGTAATATAATTTTCAAGTGCGATTTTCCCTTCCATGCAGCAATTCTATGGTGATCAGAAAGTCATATGGCTACGATTAAAAAAATTATTCTTCGTGAATCCTGTATATGTTAGGTTGCGCTCCTGCGCATTGTACGACACCTCGAATAATCCTAATGCTCATTTTTGTATTAGTACTTGATTAAACTACAGTTTTCTCTGTAGAAAATACTTTTTGGAAGTCTTTTTCAAAGTAAGTGATGCTACAATCTTTTTGTACGGTGAACGTTCCTCGAGCTATGGGGAAACATGAGGGGGTGCGGCAAAAGTCTGGTCTCTGTATTCTGCAGTACCTGTACAGAAGTTATATTCAAATGTCCTCGTCGTTGGTCATTCCGTACCGTTGCATTCGCAGGGAACTACGTTATCTGATTTCGAGGAAAATTGAGGAAAGCTCTAATTTGGAGCTTTTAAGATATTTTCAAACCGTTCAAGAAAACTGTATTCTATGCGTTTAAAATTTTCAATATGAACTGTATGCAGCTGTAGACTGAGAAGCTTGTTCATATACAATGAACCAATGTTCACCGACCTTCTTGGGCCTGTGGACTGTCGAATTTCCATAAAATATTTTGTAGACCAGCATATTTCAAACAAAAAAAAATTCTGCGGACTAGCAAAAATTCTTAAAATGTTTTACTTGAAAGACTTTATGCTGGTAGACTTTATTTTCGAAGGAAAAAAAGTTTACAGCATATTTCAAACAAACAAAAAATTCTGCGGACTAGCAAAAATTCTTAAAATGTTTTACTTGAAAGACTTTATGCTGGTAGACTTTATTTTCGAAGGAAAAAAAGTTTATGCTTTTTGCAAACATTCAGTTAAGAGGCAGTGAAGCAGCTATATATAGTGGAATGTCTTCAAAAATTAAAAAGTTGGGCTTTAAGAAAGGATTTTCAGAATGAAAAATCAAACTGAATTATTTCACTTGGTAAAAATTCGTCTGAAGTTTTACTAGAAGAAAAGTTAACTTTCATTTTTCATCAAGAAATCTCAGCTGCCATTGTCTTTCCAAAATTTCATTAACAGATACCAGACTTTATTGCTACTTTTGGTAAATCTATTATGTTGAGGAACATTTCTTGTAGACCAGCAAAAAACTTCCATGCTGGACCAGCACTTGTCTGTGGACAATGGGTTGAGGAACACTATATACAAATAACTACCGCTTATAAATACCTTACGCGGATTTTCGACCTGGATTTTCGAAGACGAATTTCAACGACTAAAAATTGAACCGTAAATTATTCGCAATCGTGTATATAGGAGAAACTTGGTCCGGACCCGTCGAAGATCTCCGCTCCCATCGAACTTTACAACGGACCAGTTCGCCAGTTGTGTCCCCTGGCTCCCAACAACGTCAACACCATGGCCGTGGGTGCATTGTGCGCACACAACCTTGGATTCGATAGAGTTATCGGACGCCTTGTGGCTGACCCAGCATTAAATGATCGCCACG
>CAJPEX010000737.1:0-83428 GCA_905338405.1 Notodromas monacha
GTCACTGAAAATTAAACTTACGGTGAGTCTTTGAGTTGAACATGCTGGTCAGTAATTTGTGTTATGTTTATCAAAGGATTTTCAAGCTTAATTACAACTGTTGAATCTCAATAACTCAAACTTCCCCAAGTCAAATACCTCACTATAAACATTTTGAATTGTTTTTAAGCATTGTACCTGTGTGAATCCCCTGATATATAAAATGCTTTCAAACACTACAAAATTGAAAAATTCAAAATTTCCAAGGCCTTTGGCTAATTCTTTTATTGACACGCAAAAGAGACAAGCAAAAAATATGTTAAGATGCATTTCAAAAGGAAGTGAAAGATGAATTGGGCAAATGCACCTTTACCTCTGTAAGTCCAGCATCCTGTTGACTCATTTAAGAAGCAATTTAGGGTCCAGAATATCATGAAGTATAATTTCTGGCAATTCTTTTTTTTTCAAGGAAAATGCCCCTGTTTGATTTTTTTTTGGTCCCTTGAAGTTTCACCAAAAAAGGTTTGACTGCATATTCTTTTGTACTATATTTTTGTATATCATACATGCAGCAGGAATAATAAGTGCTAATTCTTCTTTTGTAAAAAGCATTATGAAATGTAAGTATATTTGAATGTTTGAGTGACAAGTGATTATTAAATATTCAATTGAGATTCAGCTCAGGTCCCTGGTTGATGAGGGATCTTATTCTATGGCCTCCATCAATAATTATAATCTGACAAAAGATGGAGATATTTCTCAGGGAACTCGTTTAAAAATAGGTATATACTACACCTGTATAAGGATCCTCAAGAACTTTTGAGGGGCCCCACAACTATATACTCCGCATGAAAAAGATGCAAGCACTTGGAAATACTGTCCTTTAATAGACAAGCAAGGATGTTGGTAAACTTGGGCATGCATTTGTGTGCTATTAATAAAGGGACAGATGTACAGATATCTCAATTTTAGACCAAAAATAAGTATTTTATTGCCATCGATTTAGGAGTCATAGCAGCGGATTCCTTTTTAAAAAAAAGGGTCCTTCAATAGGTGCTTTGGAGAAATTTGTCTTCAAAAGGCTTATTTTTTCCGGTACAAATAACAGGTGGTCTTAAATACCGGAAACTGTAGATTACTTTACTTGAAAGGTGTTGATATTACCTACCGTTTCATTGGATGCTTCCTGAGAGTCTTTGTTGCCACGCTTCCTGTGTAAACCAATTTGCGACGCTGACGAGGGCCCGTCGAAAACCACTGGCAATCGCACTCTTCGCCTGCAGCGCCCTACGTTGACAGTCACTGGCGCTCCTTGCAGGTCTGCACTTGATGATTTTTGTAGAACAAAAAGAGAGAGAAGAATAAAATCCGTCAGCAGAAGAAAAAAATACCCTCATAATAATAATAATAAAAATTACTCTGCATTCCATGGCAAAATGAATCTAAATGTCAGAACATTCCTCAGCAAAATGAAAATAAACATTCTCCAGCTCTGGTTCTTGGGAACAATAATTTGGGTATCCCTCACACAAAATATTGATCTCATGCAAATAGATGATGGCAACCTGGAAATGTCCCAGGGGCATATACAAGGATAGGTTTTACAGCTGGAGAGCCAGTTTTAGCAGAGCTTTCCGTGACCTTCTCCAACTGAGCAAGCTAAAAAAGAGTGTAGAAACTCATCCCGAAGCCAGGCAGAATGCAGCCACGCATTTCATCTTGATTTTACACAAATATGCGTTCATTTGATTAATAAGCAGCCTTGCATTGCAAGCACACATCTTCATTTAGAAGTGTCATCGCTTCTGCACACGGGCCTTTGAGTTGTGCCAGAAACGGGGACGAAGTCACGAATCTTCGATTATTACGATGGACCCACGGCGGTTGCACCCGAAAATTTTACTGACCATACGATTCAATAAATTCCGCTTCTTGACTGACCCGAAGACTTTTACATTTCTGAGGCGCTCGATGATATGGTGGCATGCATACAAACGGCATAAATGGAGAATATCTGATGGAGAAGGTAAAATAATGGGGGTTAACTGCAGTATATCAACATTGGCGAGTATTACTGCTTTTATTCCCTGCTGGGCAAAAATTAAGATTTGCATTTCACAAACGCATGTTGAGAGGAACTTTATTTTTTTTAGAAAATGCTTTGAAATTTATGGATCCGGGCCTGTGATTCGGCTGTACGAATACATATAGCCCGAAAAACGGTGGAGCAGATACATGTGAGATTTCAAAATACGGTATTATTTAAGAAGATACTCTAAATCTATTATCACTTTAAAATATCCCCGATTCCTACGATTTCCTATGACTGTGGCGGTTTTAAGTTTTAAAATTCCATGTATTTATAATTTTCACGAGGAAAATGTTCACGTTTGTTATACAGGGATGGATATATATACAGTATTTTTTTTCCTATTTTTTCGCTGCATTTACAGATATTCCTCCCTGCTTAAAAACTGAACAAAAAAATCAGGGTTGTGCCTAATCATAGGTGGACTCTTTAATGAAATTCAGGGGACCAGAAAAAATTCGTTGTGCAGAAGATTTCGCTGCAGAGAACCCCTATAGCATGAGGCTGAGAGAGCCCTATACAGGACCATGCAAATTTGTTGGAGTTAAAATTGTTGTAGAGAGAGTCCATTTTACAGTACGTACATTTCATAAGAGTGCAAAAAAGGTAATACCATATAGAGCCTAATCAAATGGAAACCTATAAGTAAACTTGTCTTTCCATTTCATTAGTGAACTGATATACAATGAAGATGAATCCCTTTTTCCAAACAGCAATGGATATAATTCTCTTTCTATGTTGTGTTATTTCTTGCAGAGTAATTTTTCTTATATACCGTATTTGTAATTTATCCTCGCCAACATTTTTTGTCTTTTGATAGTCACAAGAGAACAGGTACACCCTTTTTACAACGACCTTGTCTGCCATGATTTTCTATGTATAATGCTTTTTTTTTGTCCCATAAGGAGTTCTCCCCATGTTAAACGGTTCTCTACAACGGAATTCTCTCTACAGCGAATTTTTTCTGGTCCCTTGAATTTCATTGTGTAGAGATATCCCACCTGAAGGTTTAAATATAATTATTAAAAATAAAATTGTACTAATTTTTTGCTGTATTCAGTATTTTTTGCGCGAATAAGGCAACCATGGCGATAAATTACAAAACATATTAGAACGAATTGAGTAAATGCTTCGTGGTTTGCGTTATTGAGCGCACTGCTCGCAGCTTGTATATATCATGAAACCAAAATTTAAAAAAAGAAAAAGAATTAGTTGATAAAACACGATGCTGTCGCTTTATCGTCATCATTTGTTAGTCGACGCCTCGTCAATTAGGCGAGTTGTCGCTGACACGGGCGAAGGGGGATAAAGTCGTGACTTTCTTTCGATCGACCCGGGCGGAAAATTTGCGGAATGTCCGAGCTTCCGGAATTGGGTGGAAATCGTGATTCCCGCAAATTCTTTCCACGGGCCATCCGACATCGCGCTTGTCACGGGGAAATAAACTGCCAGATTTTACGAGCAAATTGCTGTGGGTAAATTGAAACGTCGTCGTCTTGGAGCAGCGATGAGATCGTCGGATAATGGACCTCTTCCTCATTATTCCTCTCATCTTTCCATCTTTTCATATATTTTTTGAAAACTAAAAGACCGTTTCTCATCAAAGAAAAGTGGGGATTACTATGTCTTGTTCAATATCAAAAAAGCTCACAATATGTATTTCGATTTGTGACCCCAAAAAAAAGCTGGGTTGCGTCGTATAGGATCGATTTTTTTCAACGCCTTATATTCAATATATATGAGTGCTGGTTTTTATGTTATTTTTTCCTTGAAAATCGAAAATTCTCAGGAAAAAAGATGCATGATGAAGTATGAATATGTAACGGTTGAGCCAGCACAAGAATATTCGAGTAAATCCAACTGCCCTAAAAACTGGATTCAAATTAATTTCGAACTTCAGCGGAAAAAAATAATTTTTATAATAAATTTTCATACACAGTAGTTTTTCCACTTCAGCGTGCAAGAAAAGCAAACCCCTCAGAATCAAGAAAAGTAGCGTATATGCAAAACTATGCTTCATTTTCAAAAGCACATAAAAAGTGTCTTCTCTTTGAAGAAAATATGTTGGGAGCTAAATTTTTCTGAAACCCTTTCACCTTCTTTTCAATATCAATATCTTTTTTTACTGGAGATCCAAAGCTAAAATTCACGGCAGCGAAGGGTGAAAAATTTAAATATTTCTTGAAGTTTCCATCACTATATAAAATGGTATCACGGAATTCCGAAAATTTTTCTGATTTTTCTTTTGTACGGTTCACGAGAATTTTATAGCTTCCATTAGAAGGCTGCATGAGAACTTTTGCACGAGTTAATGAAGCATAAACATTATCGAATAATCATACATTTTTGACATTTTCAAAGAATATTCCAGAAGTCCGTTCTCACTCTTCATGGAAGGGTAAAAATTCGAAAGCAAATCATGAAACAGCACAGCTCCAAAAAGTATTCAGAATTTCACGTTTGCCTGAATGATTTTAAGATCTAATAGTATGCATGTATGGCGATTATGAAACTACAGTATACAGCAAATACTGTACCTGCAAGCCTATAGCGGCTGAAGTATAGACTTCACATTTGGAACAGAAATCCAAATATTTGAGGACAGAAATCTTGCGTCTCTTTTTTTTAAATTTCTAATACAGTACCGTATACCTGAAATTTTTTTGAAGAAGCTGTCTTGACCACATTAAAATCAAGGTACTGAATATGCATGTATACTATAGCAGTCTAGCTGTAACTTTTTGCATTAGAACAAAGACTTATCCAGTTTGTTTCACATTCAGACAGACATTTAAAATATATCACGAAGAAAAATACATGCACTTGAATTATAAAGGAGCCATCCTCCTCGGCCGTTATGTTTGGGAATAGAAGCTAAATACACTGTAAAGGTTCAAGGGGAAAAGCAAATTCTCCAACGAAATTCAAAGTTTTTTTTTCTAATTCACGAGTCGAGTTAACTCTTTAAACGAGTAATACGCAAGTTTAATTTCCCGCGGGTTCTGTCTCTACAATTCAGATACAGTAACTCGATACAAAAGCGTAAAAAAATTTTTTTCAATGCAGAAAATCCGAGAGCTGTATGAAAAATGGAAGGCACTATATCTCCCAAGATTAAGCACAATGTTGGAAAAAAACAACAACAAAATTGCGAATAATACTGATACTAAAAACCATCAAACACAGACAGATCTATCTGTATGTTAGTACAAAATCAAACAGAAGGTTTGATTTTGTGTAGATTTTTTTTTTTTATCTTCAGCATTATATACATAGCATATATGTATTTCACGAATTTCTGCCGGCATTTGAAAGCTTCCGCGAAGAAAAACAAAAAATACTACAATTACATGGCAGAATTCTTGCACATTCATTTCACGGGGATCCTAACTGATGAATATATTTCGTAGCCTGGAAGGATCCCCCAAATTGCTTTCCCACACTAAAATTTTACCATCACTCTAAAAACAAGAATTGAAAAGTTCAGTTCACTCACCGTGTCCCAAATGAACGAATTTCGTGTCTCGAACGCAGTCAAACGTGGCAATTTGCGACAGGGCCGTTTTCTCGGAAGTGTCGCCCTTCCTGTCGACCAAGATGACATTGCTTTCCATCGACGACGACGATGACGAAGATACCTCTCGACTGCTCAATGTGTAAAACTTGGCAGACACTTCCGGTTCCGGGCTAATGATTGAAGTGGACTCACTTGAATGCTTCGTCGCTTCTTCTATAAAAAGAAACGATTCATGACGATGCATTAATTTTTACCGAATTAATCTCCGAACGTATCAATGTTTTTCCCCTGATTAAAGTCGATGTTGTTTTTAACTTGGGATTTTTATTTATCAGGCGGGGGAATATCAATTTGGCGATTTTTTGAGGAAAATGTGAAAAAAAATATCACGACTGAAATGCCTCACATCATTTTACCCAAAAGTTCAAACAATAAATAAGGAAACTTATTCATTATGCATTTAAAAAAAGATTGAAACTGTTAAGGAATGAAATCAAAGTTTTCAATTTTTTTGGGATCAGTGCAGTAATCCTGCCCAAACCTTACAAAATATCTTTGCTGGGAAAATGGTAACTGAAAAGTAGAAGGACCTCAATTTGACAAAATGTGAAACTGACTTCATTTAAACTCCAAAAAACCAGTGAAATGCGTTTTTTACACCCTCATTTTGGTCAAGATACAGAAGAACTTTTTTTATGTAGGACTATTAGATTAAAAATATATTTGGTCGCTATATACGACTCACCATTTTGGCAATTTCCTGATCTGAAAATTTGCGAAGAAATGGCCAGGAAAGTGGTCAGTGCTGCCAAAATTTGAAAGCGGAACTCCATTCTCATTTTTCTGGATTGAATTATTGCCAGCATCAAACGTATACAGACAATGTCACTGTGAAAAAGACACCAGATTTCTCCCATATGAGGAAAATGTTTGAATGAATGAATAACAGAACGCTTTATTTGCCGCTTTTCAGCATTCACAAGGTTCAATCAAGATTTCCACATCCAAACCCCCTCATCCCCACCCAACCCAAATCCATTCAAAGACATTCAATCACTTCATTGCAGGAAACAGAGAAATTAGATGCAAATGGGTAACAAAAATAAAAGAAAATACATTCCACAAAAAACAAGTCCACAACTGATATATATGCATACACCCCTTCCTTCCATGACATTGAAAACAAAATATCAGTAAAAATTAATTTAAAGCACAAGGTCTTCAGCTCGTTTCCAGATGATGTTTAGTTGAATGAACAATTTAGAGAGAATTTTTGTTGGAACAATCGATTCCATTAAATGTTTTTCAAAACCCTTCACAATCAAAAATGTGAAGCTTGAAAAAAAAAACGAATGTACGATATGCTCATATCATTAACTTCTGAGTATACTATATATTCTATGCAGATACCTGCGCAAAATAGTCGGCCAATATCGGAATTATTCTTGCGAAAAACGGGTGCGCTTAATATCAGAGGCGCGTAACTCGTGATTCATTTCCGGTCATTCTTTGAACAAAATATGATCGGAATTCTGGTCTTTCATATGATTCCCTTTTATTCATCGGAAAATACGATAGATATCCGGAACTTCCGTGCTTGTCCGGAGTAATTCAAGAAATTGTCGACAGTATAGTTGAATCATTAATGAAATGAATAATTCATGGCGGTTCGTAGAAAGCTGAGTTTTCTTTAAATTCTCAGAACATGTAATGGGATGAATTCTTCAAAATTGTAACAAAAACATGTTTCTGGTTTTTTTTTTTAAGTAAAGGCAGTGAACATTAATTGGAGTTGCTCTTTTTTATTCTCTTACAATTTTAAGGTAGGTTTTCAAAGTCACCGACAATTTGAGCACAGTACCATCCGAATCTCGTGCGTTTACATTTTAATTTTGAAAATAATATTTTTCCGATAACTAATATTCCGAAAATTGAGTGGCACTCTGGGTGAGAAAAAATTCGATCTTTTGATCGGGATGTTGAATAATGTGCATAAATAAATTCAATTGAAGATCGATTGACGAACTATTTACAAGAATTACTTGTGATACACGCAAATTACAAGAGTACTGTACTTGTACTTATTTCAAAACAAAACCTTTCATGAAACGTGAATACATATTTTGAATTCTTTCTTATCGTTGAAAATTGAACGTTAGACTGTAGATTTAAAAACTACAGTATGTAGATGATCTTGATTTTATTATTTTAAAAGCCTATTTTTGAATAAAAGCTGAGAAAATTGTGTTGAGACTTGTTTTAAATGATATTTCGGACATAATGCTGAAAAATATTTTTTATCAATTTGCTTAAGAGCACTAGGAGAAAATATTATTGCTTTTCAAAGAATGCTGGTGAGGTGCCAATGAATATATTTTGAAATCTTGCGCACCGTGTTTAAATTTGAACGCTATATTTTATGTCACTTATTTGTTTCCTTTCAATGCCGTATATATTGCTGTTTTTTTTATTTAAAAAGTTAATTTTCGTGTGATATGCGATTCAAGAACTTATTCATTTTGAAACTGCTTACATTTTTGCATTGGTTCTCATTTCTTTTGATTCTGTGTATTGTTAAGCATCTGTGCATTTTTTTGAGACACAATATTTGGTTGGAGGGATTTTTTTCTTTGCTTATTTATTTACTGGAGCGAAAAATTCAGTAGTAAAGTACTCGCGTGCATCATAACGGTGTCCAAACTCTATTATTCTTTTTAAAATGTGATTCAGGCCCTCCCAAATTGAGAAAAAGTTACTTATTGGTGTGAATTTGCTTCAGAATTTTAGGGGACGGGGATTCCAGCAGGGTGAATATTCATTAATCATATTCACTAAACAAAACACGAATTTCTTCAAACCGATGAAGCGAATCTTCGATAATCACTGTAATCGAGTAATCCAGCACGTACTCAAATAAGGAAACACTTTTGCAGGTACGGTGAAATATTCGTCTCTCAATAAATACATACAATATACAATGATGAATATATATGCGGAAAACGGAAAGCAGTCATCAGAGCCCTGACAACATACGACTGGGGGAACACTCAGCAGCAGGTATTTATAGCCTTATAGGCTCTGGTTCCGGCGGCGACCAAACCAGCAGGCATTTGTATCACCCAATAAGCCGCAATAACTGCACGAGAATGCCGCCGCTTATTTCTTTCGTTTTTCTTTATTCTTCTTCTTATTATTTTACTATTTTTTTTTGCTTGTCCTCATCAACTTCCGGCGCCCAACGGCGGCGAAGGCGGGTTGGTTCCTCGTCCGGGCTCGGTCTGCTCTGTGATTCACCTTGGTGATTGATGCGCTCTGTGTTTTGACACATTGCACTACGCCGAGTTTCAATTTTTGACGCGGAGAAAGAACACAAACGTAATCTTGATCCCCACGAAACCATGTTTATTTGAGAAAGAATTATTATAGGTCACCTTTCAATAGCCGTAACACGGACATCAGTCTTTACTCTTTTCACACCACACAGTATTTAATAAAAGTCATTTTCGAAAATTCAAGCCCCAAGATGTGCGTCTCTCTGAATCAAAATTGAAATTTTCTGATCAGAGTTTGTCGTATTTATTTCAGAACCACGTGATGTCCTCACATTCCCTGTATAAGACATGCGCACCTGTACATTTTTTTCTTGGCTGAAAAATTGAACTGATTTCACATAAAAACCTGAAAAAATTTCATTTGTAATAAACAAATATGAATCATTCGAAATGGAATAAACAAACATGAATCATTTATAATTAAATAAGCTAACAGTAATAATTTGTAATGGAATGAACTACTGTACCATATATCATAGTAAAAATAAACTCAAGTGACAATTCTTTTCCAACTATATGATGTCCAAATGAATCTTGTGTGACTTGCACTTGCACAGTAAAATTGTATTACACCGAAGCCGTTGGGACCAGTAAGATAGCTTCATGTTGTAACAAACATTTGCCTTGAAGAAACTCATTTAACAATGTGGCTATATCATGGACATAGGATTTTTTTTAATAAGTAATTATTCACTATTATATAACAAAATTCGTTGAAACGAGTTTCCACTACATATCACAATTTTTTATATGAGCCATGCATACCATCATTATATATCACACTCACTCCACTTTTCTGCCATGTTTTTCAGAAAATAATATGGAGTCGGTATTTACCTAAATATTGTCTTGAGAATCAGATGTACAAACAAAAGCAGTAATGCTCGAAAAATCCACCTGGTCAAAATTTGGATATTAGGTCAAATTACTCAAAGTGCGTAATTTATGTTTGCGCAGTAAAATTGGACATCTCAAGCACTTCTTTGAAAATTTAGTCCGTACTGGGTGACACTTGATGCTTCAAGGAAAATCAAAATTGGCTAAACAGAATGGATGAACACAAAAAATATATCTATATAATCTGATGAAAGCATGCCCATTGAGGCAGATGAGAGATGATCACCACATGATAGATACTGTCAAACTTCTTTGCGATGCATTTCTGAGGAAAAGCTGAAAAATTCCAGTTGCCCAGTGAGCACAAAGTTTTCCAAATGTTATCCAAAATATTTCCATGGAATTCTTGCAAAGGAACTCCACAGACATCTTTGGAGAACTTGCCTGTAAACCTTTTACGCTGGTGGTCAATTTGTCTGCCAGATTTTTCTGGTGCCAGGTTTTCTGATAGACAAGTTTTCCCAACTTCTCCACCAGAGCTGCAGGTATGGAAGTACATATATGAGGGGGAGCATACATGAAGTGGGTTCTATCTGTTTGGTTAAGAGGTTGGGCTGTGGAGCAGAGGTCATAGGTTCAGTCAAAGGTTTGGTAAATAATTTTTTAATTATAGATTTGCACCTGGAGCATATACTCAGGTACAATTAGGATAGCTCATCAAGTAGGAGTAGTTTATGAATAGTGATGAGGTATAAATAAAGTCAAATAAATGGATAATATGATCCTCAATATAATCTATATATGTTAACGTATTAATTTGACTGAGAATTCATGCTGAAAGTAAATCCTGAAGGAAAGAATGGTCAAATCCCTGGGGAGCAGACAAGAAACTTTTATTAAAATTCTGTCAGATTTTAAACTAAAATTAACTAAAATACTTTCTCCGATGCCATGACATTGCTGCTGATGCAACAATAAAAAGCAGCCTTATTGTGCACACAACACAAGTTCAGCACAACCCTTCTCCAAAAAGCAAAAAAATCTCAAAAACCAGAAATCAGTAGTTCGTTTCTCCATTTGTAGCTCATTCCCATTCTAGCTTCTCATTCCACTGCAAAATCTTGTGCAATTCACCCAGAACCGATTCTCTGAATGTATCTGGGGTTTGTGTGCCTTATTTTATGTGAGTGTATTTCTCTGAAGATGCTGAGTTGTTTTGAAACAATAATAAATATAACTTCCTCTATGAAGAGGCTCTCAGCCAGTCTCAGGCTTTTTTTTCTGGTGTTTTACTCATAATCTCTCTTTATTTGGGGAAATCCCGAACAGATACAAAGGAAAATTGGCAATGTCTGAAAGATTTGCTTGCAGCAATGCACGCACAGCAGGGATTTCCTAGCAGTTGTGCCAAAAATGGTCTACTGGCATACAGTGTCCCAGTTCAGAGAGGCAAAAAAAAATTTCACTTTTGTTTATCAAGCAAACTGTCAAACTGTCATCAGGAAGAAGTCTGATTTTTCATGATCAGTCCCTGGGGTTCTCATATAGATGAAAAATTGGGCTGTTTAGTGTGGTTTGTTGCTCTTGTGTAAAACTTGCCGTCCGACGAAAAATAACGGAAACGCTAGATTTTCAAAGGTGTGCCACAAATTAGCCGATACACAAAAACAGGAAATCAGTGGGAAAGGAAGCGCAAATGAACGATAGTTTCAAGAAATGTCACGTAATTAATATTAAAGCAGAAAACATGTTTTCATTTCTCTTTTCCGAAGCTCATTTATCCCTGACCTGCACATATAATAAATACATTACAGTATACAGAGCGAAAAACTAAGCGCTTTTTCAATACTCAGAGCAAAAGATGAAAGAACTATGAATACCTTTGGCGAATGTACAGTATTTATTTATTGGTGGACTTGTTGTGTTTTATGTATTACTGTAATACTGTGACGTACTGTAAAATTTTCTAACTTCATCAGCAGTGATATTCGTCACTCTCAACGCCGACGAATTCTCAGTTTAACCGCGAATATAACACTGATGCTCAAACAAGACTAAAATGAGAAGAAAAAATCCATTTTTACTAAATAAGACACATTTTCGTCTCATCAGGACGACAAAAGGTTTTCTTTGTCCGCCGAACAGGGCAACTCAAGAGCAGGTAAAGAAAAATAAGGTACGGAGTATAACGTAGAGGAAGTGCGAGTTTATAGGTGAAACTTACAAATACTGTATTATAAGAAAACACCAAATTTATGCAGATGTCGGCTCATGCGCAACTCCCAGTGGCGTAATTTGCGTATGAATGTCGTCGAGACGGTCATCACCACGACAGAGGATTCGGGATGCGATACGGAGAAAAAACCCGGCAGACGGCTTGGTGCCCAAGCAACCCCTATGGCGGCCGATCCCAGTTTCGGTTGAAGCATTTTCGTCTATATACAATATACAATACATTGGATATCCATCAGTTTTACAGGGTGAGAGAAAATAAATTTGTGAAGCTTGTGAAACAAGCACTTATGACAGCACATTTTCAGCAGGAGATGTATTTTCTTGTGAAACTTGATTCGTTAGTTTTATTTCTTCGGTTCTTATATTTTAAAGCCTATCCAGGGTAACCATCATAATTGACGGTAATCTCTTGCAGAAGCTGTTCATTAACATGTATAGTACCAATACACTTTAACAGGATTACTCTCTCTCTCTCTCTCTCTCTCTCTCTCTCTCTCTCTCTCTACAAAAAAGTCAGGGGGCAATGGAAGAATTTGTTGTAGAGATGATTTTTTAGAGAACCCCTAGAGAACATGGGGAGAGAACCCTATATTAATTGAAAAAAGAAAAATGTTGTTATGCACAGAAAACTTTTATAGACAAAATCATTTTGCACAAGGCAAGATTCCAGCACTTGTATTTGAATACTGTACAGTTGAACCTCAAATACCTCAAACCAACCAGAGTCAATTTTTTTGAGTCTCTGTCTAACTTTTCTTCGGAATAAAACCATGTAGTAATAGGGTCTGTATATATAGTACCGTATTTACTTGAGTACCATGTGCACCTTTTTCTCAAATTTCAGAAGAAAAAAAGAGGTGCACGTCATAGGCAGGTACAATTTTTTCAAGAAGTTTTAGGAAGTTATGCTGTGTGCATTATACTTGATTATAATGGAGAAATTTGGAACAAATGTAACAAGAAAACTTTTTTGTGCTGAAAAAGTTGAAAATGTATCAGATTTTTGTTCAATTCATGCCTAAAGTCAATTTTTTTGTTCTTACTTTTGAAATGTTGTGGTTTTAGATTCACTAAAAAGTGGGGTGTGCATCTTACTATAGGGGATAAGATTTCAGCAAAATTTTCAACTGAAAAACCCCTGTGCATGCCTTACTCAAGGGCGTGTGGTGCTTGAGTAAATACGCTATACAGTATATGAATCAAATTTTTGAAGGCCTTTTTGCTATTATCTTTGTGATCTAGTAAATATAACAAACTGAAAAGAAGTGGAAGATTAATTTGGCAAATGAATCCTTGCTTCCAAATTCAGCATACTGTCAATACTTCTTCCCTAAGTGGTTTTTTGCCAAAAATATCACCAATTTTGATTTCCTTTAAGTCCTTTTTTGAAGGCAAACATTTGTACCGCATTTTCCTTAACTCGAAAGGTTCTAAATAATTTGTCCTTTGCCTTGGAAGTTGACTTAAAGAGGTTGAACAGTAATATGATTACTCAGGTGTCATATACCCTTGCATATGGCATTCACCTTAATTTCCATGCCATAAAATTACTTTAAAATTAAACTGCTACATGATATGCATTCCCCGGTTTTCAGTAAAACGAATACCATTTAATAATTACAATGACAGCTGCAATTACCTTTGTTTTTTAAAGAAATACTTTACAGTGGAATGAAAATGCAATCACGTTCAATTTTTTTTTTTTTTTAACTGAATAATGTGATCCAAGGATGGAGGGTACAAGGATTCTGAAAATGTTGCAGGAAATGTTTGCACTTGATTTCTGACACGCACCCTCTTTTTGGCACAGAGGTTTTTGACGAGAGGTGTGCAGAAAGTACTTGCGTGAAAATACAGAATTACAGCACAGTACAGTACTGTACTGCACTTTCCTCCACAAACTGTCATCAAGCATGTATGGGGAACGGTTTCAAATGTACGTGTTTTTGGACATGAAGGCTCAACAGTCTATGCATAAAGTTTAACAAAAACAATTCAATGACAAGAACAAACAAAAGCAATTTCAAATAAAATATGGAAATGGAGGAAAGAGTCACAAAAAAAAGCAAGTGAGCAGACCTTGCTATATACAGTATAACTGGATTTTTTACTTGTGAATAACAGGCTTATGAGCAGAAAAATGTATTTTGCAGATTATTTAATGAATACAGTGCAAATGAAATTTCCTGGCTAAATAGGCAATTACAGTACATTACAAATTTCATTGGTACCAGTGGTACCTTGCAATTTGACCCTAACCCATTGCCCAACTTGGGTTGAATTGCAAAATGGTTGAATTGCGAGACACAATATAAAATCAGGGGTAAATAGTACAAAAAAGGCTAAAACAGGTCAAATTTTGGGGAAGAGGTTGAATTTTGAGTTGATCTCCAAGCAATTTTGACTGTCAAATTGTGGGAGGTCAAATTGCAAGGTACCACCTGTATATATACAGTAATATATATTGTATTACTTTTATCAGAGTTATTTCCAAATTTTCTCAGAAAACAGTAGCTTCAGCAGAGTAAGCAAATCTTATTCCTCATCAATTTTGTCAGCAGCATGGGTATTGTTAGGAACTGAAAATTTGAAGTTGAATGATGAACCTTTTAAAACCTTCAACTGAAACTTTCAGAAATAAAGAAAACAACAATCAGCTGGGCTGCACCCAGGGTGCTTTACACCCTAGTGTCAGGTTTGTATATTCAAAATTAGAAGCGCAGAATTTTGATTATTGCAATCCAACAAGTCAACAAAATGCAATAGCCTTTTGCATAAGACTGACCCAGAGCAACTGATGATCATACGTATGAACTATTTGGTATTTAAACTCCTTTTCCTTGCAAATTTGTGTCCCTTAGAGATTTTCATCCCCTTCTTTGGGATTTCCCTAAGAATCCAAACTCCCTTGGGAACTCATGGTCAAACTCAGTCCCACAGAATTCCGGATGGATTTAGACATTCTTGTCATTGGTGCCCTTCTAATCTGTCTAAAATTTTATTAGCTTTCTAATTTCCAACAGGTATCACTTATTATGCAAATATAAATATTGTATCGAAAGTACATGCACAAACATTTGAATGAAATAGGATTTCAATATTGAAAAAAAATATTTCGCATTCCAATGTTCGTCTATACTTATAAATGGCGGACTGTTGCATGATAGTACATCAACACGAATCGCCCTCATATATAAAATAAAGACCTCGATAACATGGTCCAACCTTCCAGCACTTTTCGAGCAACATACAGTAATTCCAACACCTTTTATTCTATGTTTCAGGGATGGATCAGAGCACAAGGTTTTCAGCAGTTTCCGCCACGACTTCCGAGCTTCGTCGTCGTGTCACCGAGGCCGAATTTGAAGCACATGCTTCATCTTCGTCTCTTGTCACTCCTCGTATTATATATTGATGCATGGGAATAATAATGACGAGGAAAAATATAAGAGGTGAACTTTGGGTATGTTCGAAGTCAGCGTGTCAAGGTTTTGAATATTGGAGGGTTTAGAGACGAATGCCTGCCTGTCTGTCTGTCTGTCTGTCACACATTTTCCCCCTTGGAAAAAAAAACAACAGCATGACTGGGCTGATTTTCAACACACAGTTCAATGTTTAGACAATTATTCCAGTTGTGGAATGCTAGAAATCAGCAAAATGTGATGCTCGGAATGAGATTTTATGGATCTTATTCTCCTATACTTTCAGACATGTTTTTACGTCCCCTGCTTAATTACTTTTTTCATTCTTTCTAACGCATATGAAAGATGAAACGCCTTCTTTTAGCATACATATACAATACCGCAAAATTACACTATTTCAAGTTTAAATTCATCAATGATGTCAGAATTTTGTCTTTCTGATGACCAAAAGTAAATATACGATGTAGTCAAGAATTACAAAAGGAGGCAGAAAAAAGGTGATACATCCAAAAATAAAACACATCACTCAGCTGTGGGGCTCAGTTGGGGATTTCTTTAAGGAAATCCCAAAAGATAAAATATAAACTGTATTTCTTTACCGCAAATTAATTCACAGATCACAAAATCAATCACACAACACAACGTATAAAAAGATAACCTTCACAATCTCACACACACAAGAGTTTAGTCACACACATCTTGTTCAGTCTGTTCTTCTGCACACCTAATTTGTTAAAACCCTTGAAGGGTGCAGATTAAAATCTCTAGTATTCAATTAATATGGCTGCCATCTAACAGTAGCCAGTGTGCAGGTACAGTAGCATATTAAGGTACCAAATAATTCCATCACATATGAAGTATGTCTGGACCGCTTTATTTCAACACACAGTCAACTGTTGAGACATTATTGGCAGCCGTACATATAGAATTTAATTAAATGAATCAGCAAGAAATTGATTATCAGAAAGGTTTCTTTGATATTTTCTTGACATATTTATTTGCACCTTGATGATTGTTTTTTTTTCTTTCTAGTGTGGCAGACTAAAAACTCCAATAAACCACATACTGTATATCACAATATACATCATAAACCATTTCTCTGCATACATTTTTTTGATGCTGGCTAAATTTCGTCCTTCTGCTCATGAAGATCGAGAAAGTTGTTTCAGATACGCAGCTCCAATGCAACAGCTGAAATTTCGAATTATTGATGGGACTGATGTATGCGGGATACACTGCTGCATATTTTCTTTTCGGTTGTACACAGGTGAACTCTGTAGCGATTTTCTCTGTACTGTATAACGAATTTTTTTGTGGGCCTCTTGCCATGTTGTAAATGTTATCTGCAAAGAAATTCTCTCTTCAAGAAATTTGTTCTGGTCCCTTGAGTTTTGTAGTCGAAAGAGTGCTCTTGTACTTGAAGTATTATTAAAATGAGGTTTTGAGGACAGAAAGTGCTGAAGAGAACCTCTTTTGGATTTCATTAATAGCAAAAATATAGAATATATCACGTGCCTTATTCTGAATTATTGGCAACTTGTGCTGCGATCGTATACATAGATTATCCGAATTTTAAATCATATACAGTATTGAGTAATTAAAGTTCGAAGATTGCGCTCAACAAATGTATGCTGCCCATCACATGGTCAAAATAAGTTTATTTGCTCTGTTCAACGTTGACCACGAAGACCTATAGGTGGCATTTAAATTTTCATTAAATGTTTCAAATTGCAAGATTACTTCAATTGTACGAAAACAATGACAGCCACAATTTTTTACTATACAAGCTTGCTGAAATATGCGGGGTTTCGAGGCTTGTTTGCGTTCTGAGACTGTTTATTGGAACATTCTGTATCATAATTGTATAACTTTCCAATGGAAATTTGGGTTTGCACATCAAAAAGTTTCAATGCAAAAAAATATGTGGAGGCCCAAAATACCGCTGTACATTCAAGGCTTGCAACATTCATGACTTATTCATAATGGAGCAGAAAACACATCATCATGGAGATCTTCGATTTTCGGAATTCAGCAGCAGCCGCAGCCGTTGATGAATTTCAATCGACCATCAGAATTTTCCTCTTCTCTCAGTTTTTGTTTTCTCTTTTCGTTTTCGATTTCTTGTCCGTCATATCCAGCAGCAGGTGCATTATTATTATTTCGCAACAGCACGTGAACTTGAGGAATATTCTGGGGTTTGTTTCGGAACCTCATCGCCAGGAAAACAGAGGCAAGCGTTGATTCGCGACTTGTCCTGCTGGGGCAACGCGGGCGGCGGAAGTGCCAGCGAGAGGATCGAGTTGTCGGAAAGATTGGCGATAAGGGCTTATACATATACTGTATATATATATATATATATATATATACTCCTCAGCATCCCCTGATAATATGTGAGCTGGTTGTCCCCCGCGGGGGTCCGCGTTCCTGCAGGGGAGAAGCGAGCCCGCGCGGGTCAGCAGGGTTCCTTCCGGCCCCCGCCTGCACTATCATACACGGGTCTCTGATGCCGTTTCGGCGTGTGTGTCACCTATGTCCTGTAAATATAGGCTAGTCGCTCACCTTCACCCATGTGCTGAGTCCTCTCCACTAAATACTGTAAATCAATATACGCTGGTCCGCAGAAGTTTTTTTTTTTTTTTGCTGGTCCAAGCGGGAGATTTTCAGCATGACAAATGCATCAGAGGTTGTATAAATGAAGTCAGTTATTGTTATCTGATAGTTTGGAGAGACAATGGCGGTTGAAATTATCTGATTAAAATAAACTTCGTCTTCTCCCTGGATAACACTCGATTAAGAATAATTTTCACATGCTGAAGTAAATTATTTCCACTTTTCCTTCTCTGGGAACCCTTTTCTTAAAGCCCAGCTTTCTAATTTGTTAAAGACACTTCACTATAGCTGCTTCAATGGTTCTTAACTTGATTCTTGAAATAAAAGTTTTGTTTGGAGGACATTATGAGAGGCTTATACTTTTTCTGCCAGTCTGCAAAAATGTTATGGAATGCTACCAGTCTGCAGAAAATTTTATGGGAATATGCTGGTCCACAGAAAATTTTATGAAAATTTGCTGATCCGTGGATCCAAAGAGATTGGCAAACTCTACTGTATATTGCAGTCATCACTGCTGATATGAAACACACTTGATCCAATAAATAAGTTGAACCCCAACTTGATCTCCTCAAAGTCGAACATACCTCCCTGTGTCAATTTTTTTTTATATAGTCCCTGTCTGAATTGCCATATAGAAACAATGAATTAAAGACCTTTGTAACTCAAATGCCCCCACCTCAAACCTCCATAACTGAAATTTTCTGGTGGCCTTTTGGCTATTATTTTATTAACGCAGGAAAGATATAACAATACAAATTTAACATGTGTTTTAAAAGGGGGTTGAAAGACTAATTTGATACAAGAACCCCTTGCTTTCAAGTTCAGCTCATTCAAGAATAAATTGAAGGTCCAAATTATCAGCAATGACAATTCTTCAATTTAAAGAAAGGGCAGACATCCATCCTCAGCATGATATTTCAATTTCAGGGAATAATTCAAAAATTGAATAGGACAGTAAGGAATTAGTAATTGAAATGTTGAGTTTTTCTTCCTTGTCCATTGCAGAGAAGGTGCGGAATTGCACTACCTTTCTTTTAATCCAAGAAATTTTTATAAAAGTTTCATGTTTGTCAGAAAAAATGGCACACTGTTCAACTGTTCATTAGTTGAGCAGAGTACAAATACAATCACTGTTTTTCAGATGTAAACATTAATCCAAGAATAAAATACAAATGGTGTTGGAATATAGAGAATCTAGGCAAAATTTACACACTTTCATAAGCTAAAATTTGAAGGGAAAAAATTAAAACTGCAAAAATGGGACTTTTGCCTTGAGCAAGTTGTTGATGAGTGACTTGTTGCCCACTACAAGTTGTCAGGGAATCCAAAAATGCCTTGGGTGCTGAAGGTAAAACGCCATATCCTGCAATATTGTTGACCTAAATACTGGATAGGTTCCCCAGGGTACCCAATATGGCAGCAAAGGTTCCATCCATCCCAGGGAAAGAATGGCATGCATAATTTTTCTCACCCCCTCTCCCCTCTTAAATTGGACATTTTGAGCATAAGTGTTTGTTCTTGATGGCCATAATTCAAAAGTCAATTCTCAGCAGTTTTGTGAATGCATCTGGGAGGACGTTTTTTCAGTTCTGCTATATGTTTCTGCCCCAATTATACAGACAACAGATTGGTGCTTCCTTTGAGTCATCAAGCCTTACCACTGCTGCAGGAAATTCTGTGGCCTGATTTCTTTGCTGAACTCAAGTTTTGTTTGCTGAACCCACTCAGAGCCAAAACTGTGATGTATTATGGAAATTGTACTGCATCAAAATGATTGTTTTAATTTAGAAAAAAGGCCTCATAATTTTCTTCCTCAAAAATACACCTTCAAAAATCATGAATAAGTGATGCATCAAGGTACATTGAGATTCACCAGACTGATGATCAAAATTTGTGAATGATGGTGATGATCTCCACAAATTCTGATTATTCTTTATAGTTGTGCTTAGGTAAAACTTGAAAATTGGTTTTCCAAGCTTGTTAGCTTTCTGTGTGATTACAAATTAATACAAAAACTGTGTTCATCACATATGAAAAGAAAACAAATTATATTTATGATGCCCATAGATCAGGTCAGAACTTTCGAAATTACTTGAAATTTAAGGCAATCTTTAGACTTTTTGTTGAATTATGCCAATTTCAAATCCTAACAAGCATATAATTATTTTATTCATAAATGAATTATGCATACTTAGTTACTGTACTTTTCTGGATCCAGAATGTCTGAAATTTCTCAAGAGTAACTATACCTTTCTTCAAGTAGATGATTATTAATTCAAGAAGTATTTCAGGGATTACACTCTATTTTGAATTATGAGAATTTCAATGAGTGTCCATATCTTATTGCTGTGATGGGACATTGTCCAAATGTCGGGGCACATTTTTTTCATAGCTACAAGTTGCATAGTCATAGTCCAACTGTCGATGTCGGGATCTCGGTGTATATATTAATTGAAAGTAGACTCAACATCAGCGGCAGCCACGAGCTTGCGAGCTACATTTTCCATTTCCCTTTTTTATTGCGGACACATGAACATCTCTTGCCAACAACGAAAAAAAAATTCTCCCACGAACTCCGCCGCAGTTTGGAGTGGAAAGGGAACCGAAATAAAATCCCCAAGGGAAGCTTCTCACGGTGTAAAAAGAAATTACAACGGAAGCAATGATCACATGGACACAAGGGAAACCAATCGGGCCAAATTCATGCTCTCTCTCTCTCCCTCCGGCGAGGACGCGGAGAAGTAATCTCACCACAGACATACCGAAAAAAAACGGGAACCAAAAAAAAAAAAACAAATCGCCCATTACATTATCGACAAACGAACGCAGTCCCCCAATACTGCCACGGTTCCCGATATCAAACACGGGCGGAGTTACAAGCAGCCAGCCTCCTCCTCAATCCTTTTGTTCACTTTCCCATCCGCGGACATGTATATTCACACCGCCGCCGAACATCACCCAGTTTTACACAGACTTGTCACAAGTACACTACTGCATTGAAAACACTAGCCGTGCTGAAGATTAAAACAATGCATTTTCTTCCCTGCTATACGGGCCAAAGCGGGCCTCTTCGAAATGTGGGGGGGAGAGAGCGATGCCTATTAAGGTCGCCAACAGAAATCTAATCGCGACACACCTTCCAGGCATGTAAGCATATACCCTGAGCGACACCTATCCGCGATCATGGGAATTCGGAAAAATGTGCTGCTTCCGTCGTGACATCAGATGGCGTGATCCACGGGGGCAAATCGCGGACTCGAGCGCAACATCTGGTGCCCAATGAAAAGCGCAACTTCAGAATTGGAGAATTTCGCGCTGTATGGGGGGAGGAGGAGGAACGGGGAATTTCAAAAGAAATCCAATCGATGTTTTCCGGGATATTTCGCAATCCCATCCTTCGGACTTGGAGGGTTGTGGATGATTCATCGCTTCATCAAGCTTGAGGCTCATCCACTGGAGCCGCATCCGCGGACTTGGGCGAGCACTTGAGCGCGTCCTGATGAGACCCTGCAGCGTCTTGCGCATTGCCTTTGTCACCACCGCTATCTTTTCCGTTCATCACGGATTCCTTGGCCGCTTCCGGCTTAATTTCTTTCATATCCTCCGAACCACCAGGCGCTGCGAGCACGGAATAAAAACCATCAAGCCTTTCGGGCATTCTTTCAATTTCGAAGACTAATATCAGAAGCAAACGCAATACGAATTCACTTTTCCCTATTGCACTTCTCAAGCAAGACATTCATTGAACAGAGAAGCACTACAGCATATCGAACGCAGAATGTACCATACTAAAAAACAGCCGGCGGAATGAACAGAAACGTTCGCTCTGCTTTTACTCAAATCAAATGAACATGAGGAGAAATCGAAGTCATCGCTCCCAATACAACGTGACAAGGAGCATTAATCCTTTCGGTCCATCAATTTACTCTGCAACTTTGAAACAAAACAAAAAAACTTCACATGCAAAACTAGACGTGGGCATGATTACGTTTGGGAAAGGACGACGGGCCTCTGTGATGAGAGACCCCGGTGTTGCCAGAGGAGTTTTTCTTCTCCTTGTGATCAGGATGTCCGTGGCCGTGACCATGCGGGCCTGAATTGGACGCGTTTTTGTGACCGGGTGCCTTGTTGCCACCCATGGGTCCAACGGTTTGCGTCGGCCGCTGGATAGGCATGGGAAGATGCCTGTTACCACCTGGGCCCTGATTGCCATGCCCACCTGCAAAATCGAAACCTTTGAGCATCACTTTATTTCATGAGGAATTATATTCCCAACGGCACTAGCGTCGTCATAAAACCAGGTCTAATTTCCATTTTTTACGTCTTGAGTTGGGGAATCAGTAAGTCGAATACCATCGATATCACCTAAATTCAGCTTCAAGTGTATACACGTACATAATTTGCGTCTGAATCAGGCTTCAACAGCGTTAAAATTCTGCGCGGTCAGTTTCGAGATAGAAACAAATGACGTGAAATTACACCAAGGAAGATATCAAACTGACGTGTCAAGAACCCGTACAACGAGAGAATTCCGATTTTAATAATCAAGAAACCCCTTCACACTCCTCGGGCGAATAAAATGGGATTAATTCGAGAATCCACGTTACAGCTCAACATGGCCACTCCAAAAACTTCCGTATAGTACCGAATAAGTCAAGCCTCTGGCTAACGTGAATTGATTCTATATTAATTTTGAGGAAAATCTTACCTGACTTTCAATGAACACATCGAAGTTCGAGTTAATATTTTGAGGCACAAAAAATTACTGTTTCGGCCTTCTGAACTCCTCGTATTTTGGGATCTGAAAATACTACCTTCTTTCTTTTAGGTTCAAGAAGATGTCTTTTCGATCGGAAATAAGAAAAAGTACTGTACCATGAATGAGCGGTGAAGAGGAAGGAGGTACGTGGGAGCCACCGCCTTGCATTTGGTATTGGGCGGGATTGTTCTGCGGTCGCCCGGTATTAAAATACGACGGACCGCCATTTAGAAGAGGCGGGCCCTGCATGCGACCACTTGGGCCCTGAGCGAAATGGCCTTGTCCGGTCGATGCGAACTGGGACTGTCCCACAGGAAGTCCAGGGCTACTGGAAGGCCCGCTCATGCCTGGGTTCTTGTTTCTTCCGCCCATTCCGCCTCCTCCCATTGCGCCGTATTTTCCCATAGACTGTTGGTCTGTGAAACATTAGACCAATGCATTACAGAGACATCGCGTTCAGATCAGTAATTCATACATGTTTGAACCTCGCGCTGAACGGATGAACAATGGGATTTATTCTAGTAAAAACAAATCCCAGATAATTCCCATCGCTCAACCAATGCAGTTTCTTAGAGTGGGACGAGGATTGGTCCGGGACGCCAAAAAAAGACCTTTTATATGCTTCCTGAAACGTCAAGTAAGCATCGGAACAATACTAGCAGTCGCTTCTCACATGCTTTTCGTAATTTATAATCTAACATACAAAATCTTCGAGCTTCTTATTTCGTGGTGCTGCAGCCCAGCATCTGCCCAAGAGGAGAGAATTCCTTTACTAGTCAACAGGTATTCATTTTGCAAGATGTTGCAGGCAAAATGATCTGCGGTAACCACGAGACTTGCCAATTTTACTCGCGAGCTTTGAAATATTCGAAGTTAAAGGACACGTTTTCGGTGACAGTGATGGGAAATGCCGCAAAAAGATTGATCTAATTTTTAGCATCTTTCTTTCTGTCCATCAACTTTCGGACTCGCTTGCGAATTTTCGAAGGCATTTAAAAATCTGACTTGCTTTGAAAAAGGAGCGCGCATGATATGTTCATTCAAATTCTGTACTATAATGATTTGACCCTCTAGGCGAGAGCTGAGGCCCTGCAGGAAGCTCAGAACACACAGTTTTGATATTTAGCTCGTCGGGTAGTACAAAATCACATCCATAAACATGGTCCTGTTTAACGTAACCATTTCAATCTTTCTCATCTTAGGGTGATGGAAAAAAATCGAAGTACTGTATTTGTCAGGGGCGGGTACGGTTTTGAGACAGGTTTAGTAAGGTAAGTAGGTTATTTTCGGCGCGCAGATGTTTCTTTCTGGCGACCCTTTCATGCCTTTCCCCCTCTGGACAAAGGCGATGGGAACTTCCCCGACGATCATGAAAGGTCAACTTCACACTTGAAAGCTAGTCGAAGATCAGTCCGGTTACCCTAAGGTAAGGTTAGAGCAAGACTGTTGGAGCAAGCAAAATCAGCTTCGCTCTAATTAAAAGGAACAAAACCTGCTTACTTTTTAATCGAGACAAAACGAACGTTAACCATGCCAATTCACAGGGATAAGAAATTTCTGAGAGCTTACATTCCCTTCAAGTTTCAGACAAAAATATCTGACTTTATTAGGGATTGCGACTCTGAAAAAAGAAGGCATAACTTCCAAATAACACTCACTCAGCATGTGCGCCATATGGCTCGGTGGGCCACCGAAACTGTCTGACATGTGGTCGAACACGTCCATGCCGCCGGCTCCTCCTTTGTACTGCATCAATCCTGGCTGACCGGCGTTCATGCCTTGATTCCTGAACGCATTGCTCAATCCAAATGCCTTCAGAAATGACACATTACGAAACTTACGCAGAGCAGAATTTAACAAGTGCATCTGAGCAACAATGAGATTTCAAGATAATTTGATTTCAGAAACGGCATTTAGCGAGAGATTACGATGAAGCAAGGTTGGAAACCAGAAATCGTCATGCCCAGAATAAAATCAGCATTTAACCGATCATATTATTTCAGTGATCAACGCACAAACCCAGAGACGTAGGGACACTTGGCAATATTGGGGTAATTTCATCGCTCATCATGATCTCGAACATAAGCAAACGAAAAAAAATGAAATCGATCGGCGTGGTTTTCACTAGCAACGACGCTCCCTCTGCCAAGGTATCATCGTGCTCGAACAATCAGCGGACACACGGAACGTTATATGGATCTTTTCCCAAGAGGCGTCCTTTTTATTGGTTTCAGGTTCGATATTGCACCGAGAAATGACTCGGAACCAAGCAGTCAAAGGTCAACCGAAGGCCTACTACCGGTGCGCGAAGAAACGCTACAAATATAATGGAACTCCCATTGTATGTTGCTCGGGAATGGGGAACGTTAATCTGACATTTCTGATGAAAAGAAAACTAACCTGCATGTGTTGGAAAGCTGACATGCCAGCAAATTGTGGCTGAGACGGAGGACCCACTGACGGAGGTGGCCCTGGAGGTGGAGGAAAATAACTCGGCGTACCAGCGTGGTGGCCTGAGGAACCTGGAGGACCCGCTCCGAGGTTCACACCAGGACCGTGGTGTGGCGCATGAGCATGGGGATGCTGCTGAGGCGGGCCAGACGGTGGTGGACCGGGCGGAGGGGGACCATTGAAGAAGTTGGGAATCGTAGTTTGAGGCGGCCAAACCATCTGGTGCGCCGGTGGAGGCGGCGGCGCTTGTCCGCGTTGCTTTAACTGCTGCTGTTGCTGGCTTAGAGAGTTCATTATCATGGAAGTCTGTTGACTTGTGGTCGGTGGGGGCGGCAGGTGGGGAGGCGGCTGACGGAAAAATATGGAGTCGTTCGGCAACGACGATTGCGGCGGACCCCCGGCGGTTGACGGGTGCAAGAAGGGTGGTGGCGGCGGCTGGTGCTGCTGTTGCTGCCCCTGTCCTGCTGCTGCTCCGGCAGAAAATCCTGAAGACGGCGGCGCTTGTCTTCCCAATCCCGGATTCCCATCATATCCGTACGCAGAAGGATACAGCGCTGCAGCCGCCTGTTGCGCCACCGACGACTGCGTTCCCTGAGCATTGAACATGACAGCAGGCGGCGACGGAACTGCACTCAGGGCCGTGAACTGCGACGTCGCCCCGTACATCATTCGATCCAAGGTAATGTCCTCGGCATAATCGCGTCGGTAGCTCATGGGGAAGCCTAGGCCACCCGTCGACATCGGTGGCGTCGGCGACGACATAAAGACTTGCTGCTGTTGAGGGGGCACCGCGAGAGGTTGGTGCATATGAGGTTGGTACGCGTGATGATGCTGCGGCATTTGCATTTGCGCAGCAGGCGGTGACGCAACCAGTGGTGGAGCAGTGGGTTCATGCGCCTGCTGCTGCTGTTGACCTTGTTGCGACGACGGCTGAGGCGGCCCAGTCATCGGACCGCCTTGGAAATGATGCGTCGACGGCGAAGCTATTTGCGGCTTCACTTTGCACACATTCGTAGATCCAATTGAAGGAGTCGACTGCAACTGAGATGAAACCGGTGGCGCAACATTGCCCACACTGGAGACAGCGACTACACACGGGTCTCCAGAAACAGCCGCTTTTGGCGATGAATTTGTAAGATCCGCCCTGAATTTGAACAAGCTCGTCAAGGACTGTTTTCCTCTTTCAGTCAAAACGCAACCCACTCACCCATAAGAGACGTTCTCCTGTCCTTCTCCAGCACGTCGGTGAAGATCCCCGTCGTTCGGCGAGTAAGAAGCCGACTGCTCTGCGAAACGCGAAACAAATCCCGATGTTTGCGATCCTGTTTTCTCATCGGACGACAAAATCGGTTGCTCCAACACCGTCGGCATGGGTGGCATGTCCCAAACCTTCGCAACAAACTTACTTCTTGAACGTAATTCAAAAATCTCAAAAGAAATTTCGAAGACATTTTCCAGTCAGTCGATGCTTAAAATCATGTTTTTCATTGGATTGACAGATAATGAATCTCATCATTTTAATTAATGTAAAGATCTCACGGTAAACGTGACGAATCGAAGTAATTCTACAAATCTTCTTGCCTTTTTCGTAGACGCGATTCGCTCATTCAAGTCTGCAGTGGAGGGAGAGATCGGAGACTGGGCCATTTGCAAAGCACGCGAGAGCGACTGATGTTCATTCTTCGACCCAATCGAGGACTGCATATTTGATGGTGTGCTCGATACGTGCGACGTCGTTCCCACACCATCCGACGTAGGCGCCTGACCAAGCTTCATTTCACTATGCTTCTCAGCTTTTCCGCAGGTCTGGACATGGGCTTCAGCGTCAACGCCGAAGGAGAACTCCAGTGACATCGGCGCTAAATTGTCTGAATCCTGAAAAAATTAAAACACACAGATTTGGTGATACACGTAACGAACAACATGGTCCGGTGTATTCGATTTCGCGCAAATGTGCGAACCTGATCCATTCATAAAATGACGTTGCTTTATTTTAGCACGCTCAAGAGGATTTGACAAAAGGCTAGGCTAGGTAGCGTGATAAACCTCATGATTCGTAGATTTACTTCTACGTATAGATCATATCAATTTTTTGGTATTACTCTGTACCTGGAGTTTCCTATTATCACTAGGAAAAAGGAACCAACCTTCCCGAAAGCGCTGGAATGCGCGACACTCTTCGCACGTGAGACATCATCACCCTCCAGCGATCGACGATTTTTGGTCTGTGGCTTTTTTACACCTGGTATTCCAGGGGCATTGGTCGACACGGAGAACCCGGTTCCGTTCTCGCTACCCTTCTCCTGACTCGTAACCGAGGATGATGCTCGCAGCTTGGTATTTTCTATTATTATCGTTCCAATGGGTCCATCTTCGCGGCCGCCCAAAGACTATCAAAATTCGAGGAAGGTAAACATCGAAGATAAATGTTTCAAAAACTTCGCATCGGAAAATTACTTCAGCAGGTGGTTTCACTTCAGATTCTTTCGCTGTTGGCTGAGGACGATTTGATCCCGGAGCAGCAGAAATCGGGGCCGAACCCGGCGCTGGAGTTCCGACCGGATCCGTGAATGCTTTCCTTGGGAATGGACGATCCCATGCATTTACAGATGGCGGCGGAGCTGGTTCAGGATCTGGAAAAGGTAAAGATTTGGGAAATAACGCACGGAATCCACCGACGTAAAAACAATTTACGAATGGAAATTCGAAACTTGAAGCCCGAATTACGCTTATTTGAGTCTAGTCGTTAGTTTCAATCAAGCATTAATTTTGCTGAAATGGATGAGATAGACGGCGGTATCGGAAATTATGGGAACAAATCATCCAGCAGAATGAAGTCCCTTCCGGCAGAGATTCGGCGCCATGACTCACGCGACAAAACCAGAGGACGCGAGGTTTTCGAGTCAACTATCGCCATGTAACACAGTAAATCTTTCGGGAATTTAGTCGCCCCCGCCGCCGCGACCGCATTACCACCACCACCGCCGCGATGACTGAATGCTCGAAGGCGATTCATACCTTTGACCTTCGCTTCCGTCAAATCATCAGCGTCACTACCAGAAGGTACTGGGCTCTGCGCACTAGTCAGAGAAGAATGACGAGCAGCCGCCGCAACAGCCCCGGCGGATGGCTCCTTGTGTTTCGAACTCCGCGGCGGAGCTTTGGATCGCTTGTCATGACGCTCACCCTTACGCTGAAATATTCAAATGGGATAATGTATGAGACATGCAGATGAGACATACTTTCCAACAAGAAACCAACCCGACACTCGAAAAGGGGACTTGGACTCGAAACATACATTTTTAATTCATGTACAAGTAGACGGGAGGAAATTTGCGAAATCACTGATAGGTTCGCCACCTTCAGTGACATTCTGAAACCAAACATGAACGAGAGAAAACATACCTTCTCATCTTTTTTGCTGCCCTTCGTTTTTCCCGACCCTGCGCATGTTACGATGCTGACGGAATCCCCTCCAGCAGCAGTAGTTTCTTGGCTTAACTTCGTGCGCTCTTTCGCTGCGCGTTTGGACAACACCTCTTCGAAATCGTTGATGGCCTCTTCTTCTGTTATTTCGGGCTGGTTATCTACCACGAAAACGCCTAAGAAAAATAACGGTCAAGTATGAAACGCTGCTGAATGTATATCGTTCGCTCCCAACGAAAACTACTCATTTTACCGAACCGAGGAAACTACCTCACAAAATTTCGGCTAGCGCGGCCGTCAATATTTTCATTCTGAAGTTTACTCACTTGCAATATTATTGAGGTCGTATACGCGAAATAAATCTTGCTTTTCCTTCTCGCGCTTCTCTGCCAATTGGGCCTGATGCGCAGGAGACGAGTTCTTCGAATCACCAGATCCGTCACTGCCGCGGCGTTCACCAATCGCCTTGGTCGTGGCTACGTGGGGGCCACCTGTTGGAACGGCGCCCCCACTCTGTCCGTTTTTTGGCCCCCGCCGCTTATTGCCGCCGCCTTCGCCACCTTGATGGCCGCTTTGAGGACCTGCAGTGTTCCCAGCGCCACCTCCGGAACCAGCAGCACCATTACGATATCCAGGACCAGGGTAAGGTCGACTTTTCTGACCACCAGAACCACCGCCACCAGCACCTGATCCACCCGCACCGTTGCCCCCTTCCGTTTTACGCGGGTCATCCCCAACCTTGCTGCTCTCAGAAGCAGTTTCCCAGTCCTCATCTTCCTTCTCGTCAGCCTGTCCAACGGACTGACCTCGTCCTCCCATGTTCCCTAAAATTGAATGTACCATTGTCTGTTTTCTGAACAGCTTCTCCGATAACACACAATAATCCTTGGAGCTACAGTATTTGTAAAATTCCCTTTTTGACAAAACTCGTTAGAAATTAGCTCTGATCAACTCTCGGAGAGATGAGCGAAAACGTATGAATCACGAATTGCGGCCGAAATGTTCCTAATCCACATGACAAACGCTTCGATGAACGCCCGGTCTCCAGCAGACGACAGGGCTTAAGGTAATGATAGCCAGACTCTTCTTGTGGCCAGGTCAAAGAAAGGAAGGGGTTAAAAAAATTCGAGAATTTTTTCGGTCCTAATAATCCTTTCCACCATCATGAGCACTCACGAAGAAACCCTCTCCCTCAACTTCTTATGCATTTAGGCCTTAATTTCCCCCAGGTGTTTTCCCTCTTTTTTTTCCTCGTTCCAAATTTGCAACTGTTGGAAACAATCGCCGGTCTCTATCATAGGAAGGGAGGGTTGGATTTTGGAAATTTGAATTAAACGCCAGAGGGGAAATCGAAAATTTGAAATTAACGCCGGGGGCATTCAATAGAGCATCGAGTGTACCATCTTCCGCATCGAATTTGCATGCTCAGACGATTTCAAACGAAGTTGGAAATGTTGAACGTTCGTGAAGAGTATCTCGGTCGATCATGACCGAAGTAACAGTAGATGCATTTAGCACTACGTTGAAGTGTTTCTCACCTCGTCCAGGAGGTCCTTCACCCCGAGGCTGCCCTCTAACTCTTACACGTCCTCTAGACCCACCTTGCCGAAATCTGGGAGCGACAGGAGCGGGGAACCGGGTTAAGCCCGGACCAGGCGGCTGTGAAATAGCCGCACCGCGAGGTCCGCCGTCTCTCCGACCTGAAAAATGTCCATGGTTATGAACACTATGCGAACAAGTCATAGTTGAAATACTATACCTGGAAATGCACCGGCACGTGATGCGTTTACATCTTCCTCACATTCACCAACGCCATCCGCGCGTCCAGCATCTCCGCCAGCGTCATTCCCTTTCGTTGGAAAAGGACGCTTGTCCGGCGGTGGTCCGTAGTTCTTGGCTTCGATTCGCTGCGAATTGGCGGCACCACGACCGGGGCCCCCACCGCCGCGTCCGCCTCTCGAACTGCCTCCGCCGCCGCCTCCACCACCGCCTCCGCGGCGATACCCGTCTCGCATAGACCGGGCACTCGCACCCGCCTTTCGCAGTTGATCTGCAATTCGAATCACGCCCACGACAAAATCACCAACGACGCCAAAAATTGATAAGCATCAACCTGTTCGATCTGCGCACGCCTCCTACCGCGAAAGAAAACGTCACCGCGACCACCTTGCCTCGAAAAACCGCTGCGCCTTCCACGACGACGCGCAAGGTCTTCAGAGAAACAATCGGGATCCCGTGAGATGCCTTTTCGACGCGCAGGGGAAACAGACTAAGGTCGTTGAAGGTTACTAATTGTTAAGAGACTATTTCGGAATGCTGCAAGACACGGGACACACATGAACCGTCAACGGCTTTAAGGTCAATTGATAGGTATTTAGAAAAAAATTTATGAACGAAGTTGTGATCAAGTTGATCTTCCTTCAACCTTCACAAGCTTTCTGCTTACGTAATAAATGGACGAGTTGTCTTGAATTGAAATTAGTTAGTATCCCCGAAAACCAAAGCTCCAAATAGAAAAATAATTTTCATCAAAATACTCTCATTCATGAAAAATGCTGTTCATTGGCATTCCACTGAAAATTTACCGGAAGCAAGCCTTTCGAATGACTTCGACCTCGACTCC
The DNA here is from genome assembly GCA_905338405.1 of Notodromas monacha. NCBI lineage: Eukaryota > Metazoa > Arthropoda > Ostracoda > Podocopida > Cyprididae > Notodromas > Notodromas monacha. Next base: position 31,281 of record CAJPEX010000737.1, read on the forward strand.
AAGATATAAGTTGGTCCAATTCAGAAAATTGTCATCACTCTAACCTGCGTCAAAGAAGAGCATTGCGGGATTGATGGGGTCTTGCATCAACGGTTTCGGTTTGTCAGACGGTACAACTACGGGCGCCGGGGCAGCGGGTGTAACTCCAGTCCCATCTGTCCCGGTGTGTACGTCTGATCTCTGTTCCTCAGACTTCTTCGAGGGTCCAATTGATAAATCTGCATCCCCACCTTCCTGTTTTGGACCAGGCTTCCAATCCCGACGGGAAGTAGAGAAAACGTCTTGCTCTCGTGGTGGTCCTCCTCGACCGCCTCGTTCCCCATTTCCCCTAGTTGGCCAAGGCGCGTAACCACGGGGGCGTTCTCGTCCACCCTTGTAGGTGCGACCAGATCCCCGAAGACGGTGCACCTCCTCTTCTCCCTTTCGTCGACGTCTAGCGTCATCTCCACCTTCTTGCTCGTTGGTGCTAACAAATCAAAAAGTTAGACCATCATCATCGGAAGACAATATTAATTCAATCAGGGTGCACCAACGAATTGCATCAAGCGATGCCTGCCGCATTCAATTAATTTCTGATTCCATAAAGCGAACCGAGGAAGTCAGACGACTTCGCCTGATAGAGACGTTGGAAAAATTATCCGCAAAATGGAAAACCACGTGGGTTGAATTAGTTCACTGTAGCTTTGGACGAGTTACGTCATTTATTTTCCGTTCAATTCGGTAAAAAAAGGACTGCATTTCAGATAACAGGGCGGTGAAGTTGTGTATAGAAGAGTGAGCGTAACATTATCTTACAGAATCTGTGCGACCTTAAAAAAATTTTTTAAGATATCAAGAACTGAACAGAACTTGAGCAGAAATTGTATGACCAGATGATTTACTTTCGTCAGGCAGAGTAATAGAAAACATAACGAGTCTGCGTTATGACCAAAATGATTAGCGTCATTTTATCAATCGATCCTGCTTGAACTTGGTACACTATTTTTCTCTCAAATGATGTCGAGGACACGCGGTGGTCCGCGCGTGATACATTATCCAGATTTCAGAATCGGTCAAGGCAACTCACCGACGCTGTTGATCTTCCCCGCGTTCACGATCACGCACACCACGACCGCTTCCACGCCCACGGTTTTCCTTCTTAGGACGACGCCGATCGCCTGACATCCGAGTGCCACCATCGTCTTCTACATGCACACCGTCATCGTCACGTTGAGTCTTCGCAACTCTCGAGTCTCGTTCTTCCATGTCATCAGCCCAGTTGCTCGCCGGCGGCATAATTAGGAGGGGAGGAGCGGATTGCGCTCCCTGCTGCACAGAAGAGGATTTTTTCTCCGTTGCAGTCGAGTCAGGCTCCTTCTTACTTGACTGCTTGGCACGCATATTCCACGGGTTCTGCGCCTGCTGCGCAGTTTCGCCACCCTGATTAAGCATGCGGAACACCGGAGTTTAAATTTACGAACCGATCGAGTAAATTTGTTCGGAACTCCTGCGACAAGAACACGGTGCATCAAATACTGACATAGTCCTAGAATATACATCGCTTCCAACCGCTAATGACATGTCTCCGATTCCCAAAAAAATCGAATTAGATGTTCAATAACTGATGATCGAAGTTAAAAAGAAAAACTACAATACGATATTCTGCGCCTCAAAATCAGCGGAGTAAAACTAACTGAAATTTTTTTTCATCTGGGAAAAATGCGTAACCCTTATCAAAAATCAAAAATTTTTTCACGCCTTCAAAACCAAATGAAGCGATAGGCGGATGACCGTGTCATGCGCAAGATTCATCTCAAAAGAGCGCCTTTCGAAACAAAAACGAGCGTAAAAGAAATACAAGCCTTCTCCTCGCGAACAGACTTGTCGAACGGCTTCGAATCGGGTCCCGGTTGCGCATCTCCGTGCTTTCTGGGCTGCTGATCGTGACTGGCACTCGAGATAGAACCTTGATTGCTTGTCGACTGGTTCTGCTTTCCACGATCACCTCGTCTGAACGTGACCATCGAGTTCTGAGAACGTCCTCCACCTTTTCGATCATCTTCCTCGAATCGAGCTTTTGTAATAGGGGCTGGGAAACCTTGCCTCTGAAATTACGTTAAGGTTTTCAAATTAAAACCTCAGAAAAAAGGATGTCGGAAGATCCACGATAAAAATTAGAGCGTTGTACCGCTATTACGACACCAGCGCATCGATGGTTTCCGTGCGCTGGCTCTAATATAACGCATCATTATTCCCGTTTGCGAGGCCAGTCAGCGAAATAATTACGGACTGGCGTTACTAGAGCACAACGGGACGTTGACTTTGGAATAGTCGGGATGAAGGTATCTTGCCTGTGAATGAGACTGAACTGTACCATCCAACAGAGTTTTAGCCTCAAGCGATTCGTCACCAGGTTCCGGAGCAGCCCAAGATTTCACACCTCCGCGGCCACCCTCCTTGCCGGAACCTCGCTTCGGCTGGGCATTTTCGTCCTTCCGCCTATCCCGTCGACCACCGTCACGATGTGGCGGTTGCCCATCTTGCTTGTCATCACTTGCGGCACGGGTCTGATGTTTCCTCTCTTGTTGCACGTGAGCCGTCGGTCGGAGATCACCAGATATTTTACGCTCATCGCTCGACTTGACTTCCTTCAGCTCTTTATACAACGTGGGCTGGCCAGGATGATCACGAGATTTCACAGCGGTTTGTTCAGCTTCCTTCAGAGGTCGTCGGTCTTTCAGCTCATCCTGAGAAAGACAAAAACAGGTAGGTATATTTCCGGAAATGAAAAGCTCGTAAGGAAAATGGAAAACGTCATCAGTGTGACACTAACCTGCGGCATCAGCGGTACAACGGAACGCTGATCGAAGTCCCTTTCTTCGCTTCTCCTCTGCGACGCTTCGGACTCTTTCCGTGCTCGCCCATGTTCAGGAATAGCTTCAGCTTCTCGGTCCGTATCTCTATCCTTCCTCTTCTCCGCACTGAACTGAGCCCAGTTCTCCGCATGGCTAGCATCTCGTCTAGAAGCAAAAATATAAATTAGATCATTCACATTCAAAAAAAGTATTCAGGAGCGGAAAGCATCTACGCTCCTTTCCGTTCTGCCATTAAAAGTTCACCGAAGGAACAGGAAAAAGATATAGGGAACAAAGATGAAGGGAAGCCAGACTAAATCCTATCGTTCCATAAAAGACGACGTTCGGAAACAGGTCACCTAAAAAGTAGTGAAATAAGCGCGAAGTAAATGTCATCACACCTTGCGGCATTGATGGAAGCGGCACTACTGCCTCGATCTGAACCTTCGCGAGGCTGCTGACCACTTTGACGCCCTCCAACTTCCCGATCCGGAACGTGTGGCTGAGTTTGATGCCCATGACTGCTCCAAATCTACATGATGAAAAAATATCCGAAGTTGAAAATTTCAGATGGTAATCATCTCCAAATTCAGATTTCATTAAAAATTTGTCAACCATGTCACCTTTGGATCCTCGAAATTCGCATCGCCCGAACGAGACCACCTGTCTCTTGGAAACTGACGCCCTTCGTCACTCGGTGACTCGCAAGGACCTCGGGAACGATCGTCATTCAGTGGTGACGTCTCGCTGTCTGATCGCCCACGGCGCATCGGTGGTCCAACTGAAAAAAATGTGAACATGAACGACTTCGTTCCACGCAACGAAATATTGACAGCATCCAACGTACTCAGATGTGGAGCCCAATTCCGTTCTCTTGGGTCATAACCCGGGGGAGGTTGACGTGCACTTTGTCCCCTTGCACCGTGATGATCGCCGTATGGCCCATCAGCAGGATGGTGAAGTTGTTGTTTGGAAAGACGTGGAGGCATAGTGGACCTAGTTTTAGAATCCATACGACCCCCACTGCTCCGTCGAACGTCCCCACTGTGGTCTTCGTAATCATCCTTCTTGTCACCCTGTAAAAAGTTTCCATTTTTTTCCGAAGTCCCGAAGCTCGAGTAAAAATCTGATCACTGCACGAAAGTTTCGTTTTCTACTTACATGAAGCTCGTCGTTTTTCGCTTCTTCAATGCGTAATCTTCCTTTCTCAACGGCTGCCTGAATCTGATTCTTCTGCTCTCGTCTACGCCAGTTTTCCTCAGCCATTGCTCGTTCAAACATCTAAAATCAAATTACAGAGAAATAATACCGATTGTGACGTATTAGCCACGAACTTCAGGCTAGGTGCGATAAAAAGAATCACGCGCTGTCAGAAGAATGTGAAGATTGATTAACAACGAACCTGTGTTTGAGACACCATTCCGTAAGAGTAATTCTGCGGATAATTCACAGGACCTGGATGGGTAACAGGTCGCCCGTAATCGAACGGTGGCATCCACATTGGCTGAGGTCTTCCTTGTCCATCCCAACGCGGATCGTCCTGAAATATAAAAACCCCACCGTCTAGGATTAATAGGACACTTTTACTAAAAGAGGAGCCTCGTCAGATCAAATACAGTACATCGAAATAAACTGCTGTAATTTCGAAAAGACCTATCTAATTTCAAACGTACACTAACATTGAAATCTACAGCATATTTATTCCTTTCCAATTCAAGGCGAGGAGAAGTATAGAATTTTCGAGGAATCCATGAAGTGGATCCAATAAGTATTACGGAAATGAATGCAGACGCAAAGAAACTTGGTGTGAGATGTAATCTGCGCAACTTAATTCCCGATTGCCTCATACGGCAGCCTTCACGTGAACGAAGAAATGCCCACTCACGGGTCTGTCATGGGGATGGTATTCACGCTCCTTCCCGCTCGGTTCATCAAAACCTTTTTCCCATTCCTCGCGTGGTTTCCTTCGTGCACGGTCATAATTATCATCATCGTCTTTCCGAGTGTCCTTGTCACGGGATTCGCTCAAGCGCGAGGAATTGCTTCGACGCCTTCGGCCAGGTTCAGAAGCATCTTCCGACGATCCACTCGGCTTTCGCCAGTTCTCATGCTTGTCACGGTCACTCACTGCGTAAAGACGGTTGATTGCATTTTAGGATTTTCTTGATTACGAACAAGGATATAAGTGCGAAAGAGAAACAAATCATAGCTCCGTCATCAAACTCACCGCGAGGTCGCTGAGGAACTTCATCGTCTTCGTCGTCCGAGAAGTTCAGTTTCTTCGAGTAGTCCATATGAGCATCCGCAGAAGCCCAAGAAAGCCCCGGAGATTCTTTCAGTAGTTTGTTCATCCTTGAAAGATCCTCACTCTTAATGATAGGCTCGAATGCTTCCCTTTCTCGATCACTGCCTCGATTTCCGTTGCGATCTCGTCGATCTTCGTCGTAAGGCCTACCTCCTGATCTGGGCCCCCTGTTGTCATACAGATTCCGCATCCTCGGTGGAACGCTGGAGTAATTCGACTGCTGATAGTTTCCGGGTGGGTAATTCGCATAGGGGGGAAGCTGCGAGAAAAATGACGTGGTTAGGTGTGAAACCATCACTATGAATTACTGAAAAATTGTGCGCCTCAGTTTCGGGTTTTCTTCCATCATAAAGCTCAGCAGAACGAAAGTATAAAATTTTACATCATTTAGAAATACTGAATGGCATCATAACATCAGAAAACTCACGAAGGCTCCTTGAGGCATCTGCTGACGAGAGTAATCGTGCGAAGGCGCCATATGAGGACCCCCAGACTGAGGCATATTCGGAGGCTGAGGGGGTGCTCGAACCCCACCGTGACCACCAATACCATCATCTAGTAGGAATTGAATTTGCAATACACACATTTAAGCAACAACAAAACCTAACCACTAGTCAAGAACACGGACCTGTGCTGAGACCCAAACCACCGCTTTGAGAGGATGTGGCGCCAATCTGGCCGGTTCCAGTTGCTCCACTCGTAGGTCTTTTTCCCCCCTGGATCCAACTGCCTTCGGCTAAGAAAGAAGGTCTTCATAACATGCGAGATCGACACATAACATGAAATGCTGAACCTACTCTGCGGTCTCAAGCTCAATCCATGATCCCGTGGCGACACCTTTGCACCGGATGCGGTCCGATCGCGTTCTGATTCGCCGGCGTTGGCAAGTTTTGGAAATTCTTGCTGAAAGTGGGACGTTTGATGAGGCAGATAAGGGGGAACAAAATGAGACGGTGCGCCTGTAGTTGATGTCACGTTGGTCCAGGACGCAGCGGCGCCTGCTAGAGAAGACGGGGAAGTAACCGGCGGTCCTGGTTGCACCTTGGTTCCCACTTCGTTCGCGAGCGCAGCCCCTGCAGGTCCCGAAGAACCAACGCTCGTTCCGGATTTCGAGCTCTTCGTCGCTGAAATAAAAGATTGCATAAGTCAAAACCCCGTGTCCGAAGAATCTCGAAGTTAATATTCACAGGGCATGCTTGTCAGATTTTACGAAAATCATCAATATGGTACAGCAGAACGAAAGTTGAATTAATAGCATCACACAGTTCGAAACAAATTCGAAGACACGCAGAACTCAGAACTCACCATCCCTCGGCTGACTCCAGTCCGGTTGGAAATCTGGTCGCCCATGATTGCTCGTGCTGCTTGCCCCAACAGACGAACTCACCGGCTTCTCGACTTCCTGCTGCAGAATATAAAATTGAACGTCAAGGACGTGAAGAAATGACAAGAGACAGAACTAACCTTCGGTTGCGGACCACTTTGACCTTCTTTCGAACCCCATCCTGAACCTCCAGAAGGTACTAAATTAACGTGCGGATCGTTTCCAGAATTCTCAGACTTCAGGCTGGGAAGGTTAACAGGAGGCGGAATACGCCGAGAAACCATTGCTTTACCGATGGACTGCAAACCGCCATGTTTCTGAGTTGGGGCTTTCGGCTGATTTCCGACAGCTTTCCCCTTGAAAAAACAAACATCCGGTTACAGCAGGGTTGATACTCAAAACTCTTAATAAATGCAACAGAATAAGCATTTCTCGCGAAGGTGGCATGAACTAACTTTATAGAGATCATTAATGTTGATCGACGCAAATTTCCCCAGTTTTCCTTTCTCCCCTCTCGCTTGGGACCCCGGCAGCGTAGACATTCTGCTCCAGAGCACTCATTTAGATGAAGATGTCCCTGGAGAACGAACCGTTATCTGGAATTCGAATTGAAACAAACCCGAATTCAAACTCGGCATAACATCACGAAGTCAATAGCGGAATATTCCGTCACTCACCTCGGCTCGTTCAACAGTTCATACAAAAACGAGGAATAGAACACGCCCTCAGCTATGCACGCGTAGATGCGATCGTTCACGAGTGGAAGACAATTGCGCCAACCGTAATTAACTTTTTCCGATGCTGCTTAAAGTCGGATTCAAACACAACAACCAAGTACTCTTTACAACGATTGATACCGTCAATTCAGGGGCGGCAGTCGTTCCTCATAACACTAATCCAATATGGCGCTGCACTCTACTCCTGGAGAAAGCTTCAGATCAATGGCCGTGACGTCACACAATTAGGCACAGGTCGAACTCGACCTTTCAGAAGTTCCAACGTAAAATTTTTTGAAGAATTCCAAGAAATCGTACGAATAATAAGCGCGAAAAACTGGCATGAGCTTCGTCAATGATCCGTAGTGGATTTCTGGTGCTTCTCTCGCGACAGAGAAACTGAAAAACTTGCGAAAGCTTCCCCCTCCCAACCGAATTCGTATCATGGCGACACTACTGCTGATGCACTGGGCGCGTAGTTTGAAATTCCTGTCCGACGTCCGCCCATGTCAAGGACAAGTACAGTACGTAATGCGCTATCGATAGATGAATCGTCTCTTGATTATTCGGAAATTGTGTACAAAAGTGAATATGTTGGTTAATACAAAATGCGGCAGACGTTAGGTAAATTATACATCATTACAATATTTTATACGTTCTATAGATTGCTGCTTGAATAATTCTGCTACTGTATTACATAATGACCATGCAGGAAGAATGCTGTACTACAGCAGGTTCCATGTCTGCTCTTAAAAATCCCCCAAGTAAAAAAAAAGTAATTGTCTTTTAATGTTTATGATGTGGACCTAATACGATATACCTCACTTAATTATATGACCCAATTTAATATTGCATTATATATATATGTATGTATAGTTCAGTATATACATATATGCAGTATATAGTCATGCTCAGCAGCGTATAAAAGAGACTGACATTACACATATCTGCAGTGGGAGTCTTTAAGATTATTTTAATGGAAACCAACATTTTTGCTGAGGAAGATTACTGTATATTTACAGGAAGGTAAGAAAGGCTTAGTTATTTAGCAGGTTTTTGCTGGGCCATGTACATATATGTTGCTGAATGAAAGATTTGACAAGATACTGAAAATGCTGGGGGCAAAGGTACAAGAATTTGCCCAATTATTTGCTAATTTTTAACTTACTGTATTTTGAAAAGCATCAAGTTACAATTTCTGTTCTCCTTCCTTGATTTTTAGACTAATATCCAAATAAAAGGCCTCTAAATTTTTAAAGATGTACAGAAGTTTTAGGGAGAAATTCTCTATGCTACATAGGCATGTTTGATAATATGTGTTTACATGGAATTCAGATCATAATACGGTAACCGAACAGTAATGTAGTACAAACCAATATGAAGGATATAAAAAGTACAGTAGGTTCTTTTACTTCAACACATGTATAACATTGATGGAGATGAATAAGTTCGTCCGCACAAAAACCAGCGAAGAATCTAAGGATACATAATTGACACTTCTTGATGCTTTATACATAGTTTCTATGAATGAGGGGGTGCCAACATTTATACAACTTTTCGTTTTCAGAATAGAGAAGGAATAATGACGATGAGGTAATGAACCACACATAGGAACGTATTTTACAAGCTAGGAAATACTTTCAATTGATTAATGTGATAAAGTATCATATACTTTCTATTTATATAATTGAAGAATTACGGGTCAGCGGATAGCAAATTTTTCTCTCCACGTAAATCAAAGTATTGCATACTTATTGCTGTACAGTGTACACATACAACTGATCATCGAGTACGCATGCGTCGATCATGTACATAACACACTGCATTTCTCCACTCTGGCGCGTTATTCACACATAGCAGGCCAGGTATACGTCGATCAAACACGTCCTCGAAGATTGCATTTATGGATGAGGAATGCGAAATAAATTCAGAAATTGAATTCACACTTGCTGTAAATAAAATCCCTGCGTTCCAATTAAAGCGGGCATCGTCAATTGCTCGTAAAATCCTGGCTTCCAAATTCCATAACAGCTGTGGAAGACACGGATGGGCCAGAGTTCCAAAAGCGTTTCTTGCAATAAACTGGACACTTCGACAAGAAATACCCATCAAAAATTAAATCTCGGTCTGCTGTATCCAGATCTTGGTTGACACTTGAATTACTGAAACACACGCGACTCTCCACGCGTCGAGACATCACAGAACCACACATTCCAACAACTAGAAACCAAGAATAAATCCACGAAATCATGATCGGTTCGCCGTCCGCACCAGAATAGAAGTATTTGCTTCGCTTTGCTATGACGATCAGTTCGTTCACGGCCGCCAATCCAGTTCCCGCGCAGATGGGCATCCAAAATATGCTCAGTGTAAGCAACGAAATCCCGTGAAACTTCATCGCAGCCGGAAATGTCGGAATTTCAATAGGCCGCGATGAATCGTTGAGCGACTTCAATTTGGATCGGCAAAAATGCAGAACGGTCCAGTTGATGAGGACGATCAACATGCAAAACGAGAAGCCAGTGACTTCAGCGATCAAGAACACAGTGTAATTTTCATCCCTTCTGATCGTATGATTTTTATTAGCATTGATTTCCCGCAGATTCTTGTCGGAACCGTTGCGAAGTTCGCGGGAAGAATTCTTCAAACTGAGATTTCGATGTTGAAAGATAATTGGAAACGAGTTCGAACGTTCGTGATTGTTATCCCGAGGACCCGGGAGTTCATGGCTATTGTTCGCTGCGTCCGAAGTGACTCCATATACCCAGCCAACGATCAAATCTCGCAAAGCAGAATCGTCAACGGAAAGGTTTCCGTGCAAATTCTTATCGCGAAAACGCGACGAATCCATGTGTGACTGTAGATCCTCGGCGAACTGATGCACTTGTTCAACTGCGCGTTTTTCATCAACTACCCAAAAAGATATGAGTGAGAATGTGATCAGGAGCAAAACCGGAACGGACAGACACGCGACACCAGCGGAAAACTCCAGAGCAGGCTTCCCGAAGATTTCTGGGATATTGGAGTCCATGTGGCAATGCGACAATCGGTAAACTCGGAGCAGGATGTTCACTGCGAGCAGGAGATCCATCAGACTTTCTGTGATAGGCATAAGTTGCCAAATGAGAGGCCAGAAATGGTTCATGAACAGACAGACCGACTGCTCCTGACTGGGTGGAGAATTAAGCAAAGACATATCAACAATTGTAGCAACGAAAATTGCGAAGAAACAGAACAGCGCTGCGAGGGATGAAATGCCGACGAAAATGTTCCACCGCGCCCTTGAATCTCCGTTAAGCACATTCAAGAAAAACCGTGTCTCCATGATCATTCCTACGGAAGACGTCAGCAAAAACATGGATTTCCATGTGGAATCGAAGTCCACTCGGCAAATCTCCGATGGTTTCATCTGGAAAATTTGGCAACAGTTTTGTAAATGCATCGTTCAGAAACGACCAAGGAACACGAAATAAATACTGTACAATACTATTTCGATTTCGCGAAAAGAACATCCCAGGAATTTCAAGCTGTAAGGTTTTTTGAGATTGATCGTACGCAGAGTCAAACAAGGGTTCGCGGTAACTCCCGATATTTTGCATGGGCATTGCTGCTATCGAAACAAACTCAAATTTTGTCAAACTATGTTACTTTGTAATAATAACAAATTAAAAAATTCTTGCATCAGAATCAGAGGAAAATAATTATGACATCTGAAAAACTCCGGACGTCGCGAACACGGGGAAATTCGACCGCGGATTTTTTTTAAATTCTGACCACCACGAGTGCACTCGTAATTTGAATAGATATACTGTACATGAATCGGAATAAAATACTGTACTGCTCAATAACTCGTTCTTCTCGCGACTGGTACAGGGAATCAAAAATAAAACTTAGCAGCCCCTTTTCCTGGGGCCACGCAAGCGAAGAACACAAATTTGCAATAATTGTTAGCACAGCGGATCGCTATTCTATCATTCGACACAAATCTACCACAAATATCCGTTAACATCAAACCTATCACCAAAATAAACATGAAGCCGACCAACGGATTCAAATTTCACGAAATGAACTCGCGAAACGCTTTCGACGCTATCCTTTCAATGGGTCATTATTTACATGCGACTTTTCCGACGAAGTCATCAATCGATTCTATCCTTCAGAAGAATCAAAACACATCGATTCTCCACTATTGCATTGAAAGAATCAATTAGATTGATGAGGTGATCAAGGATTTTTCAGCTTGAGGAAGCAGTTAATTCAAGCAGCAATAAAAACCAACCACGGGCGGACATTGACTGCGTCGAAGAGCAGCAGAATGTATGTCACGCCCGCATGAATGATTCCTCGTGGAAGCGAACAGCGGTCATCAGTCAGATAATATCATTAGATCAATCCCCGTTATTTCCAGCAATTCGCACACCTGCCGCTTGAGCGAAAAACTAAGTCAGCAATGAGTGTGAGCTCAGAGGAAATCGAGAACATAGTCGGACTCGACCGCTTCTTCCCATACGCATAAGAATAAATTCGTCAATGCATGAATTTTCAGCTATGAAGCATGCATAAGATTAAAATTTTCAAATTAAATTTTTATTGCGGAACATCAGTTTTCGGAACGTCCCGTCGTCGGCAAATAATAACAATTGAATGCTTGAGAAAATTAATTAGATTGAACTTCGCGTGCAACTCATTGGATCCGTTTCCTGGTTTCGAAAACATTAATTTTGAAGTATTTCGGGAAATAAATCCATTATTCATCAACGCTGTTGGATTGATGCATCATCGCTCCACCTCCTTGATAATTAGCGATCGCTATAATGGCAGGGCTTTTCAGCCAGTAGTACGCGTACATTTGTCATAAGAACTTCTTCTTGTTATTTAGGGATGGGCTTTTCAAGGAGTTATCATTTCACAAATGAGAAGAATGGAATAAAATAACAAATAATGATCCATGTTTAGCAGAAATCTGAACGCTAAGTGTATGCTACGCGGGAATTTTTGAATAAAGCCGGACACATTTCCAATTCGAGTTGAAGGCACGCGTAAGACCCAGGAGGTAGTGCGTAAACGCCGCCATGTTTTAATATTGAGGAGAAAATCTGGAGACCTGCTTAAACGCACCGGCACACATTTTCAGGAGAGCAGAATCATTCTTACTTCAGTCACTAATTTAATTAAACATGCCAAGGACCGCGGGTTCGACTTACTCGACCGTATGCATTCGATATTTTAATTCAGAATTTCAAGACAGATCGAGAGTTATTGCACAGTTAATGTGATGTAAAGCTTACATTCTCATTTCTTCGTTTTACCTGTACCTCGTTGGGATGCTGTATTTCACAGCAGGACAAGTTTCTACTTGATTGCATTTGCACGTACGCCTCATTGGTAAGCTGCAATTCTCATTTATTCAAATTAAAATTTCATGCCGGAAAAAAGTAAGTGGAAAGAGTTTCAGCTGATCATCATGACTCAGGCTTCATTCGACTCCCAACATACTCGACAAGCTTGCTGAGCAAGTCTCGAATTTCTAGGTAAACCTTCTCGCACGCTTCTTCCGCAGCTTTCGTGACCACTTCTAGGCTTGTCAAATGGAACCGCGACGACATGTCAAGAAAAATCCGAGACTTTCTCGTCGGCATTACAGCAAGAGTCAGGATGGAGCCAACGAGAAGCTCCTCCAGGTGGTTGAGGTCTACAACAGGTTCGTCGTTCACCAACGACACCGTAGACGCACACACGAAATCCCGCATCGGGAGGCCAGCTTGCATCACGGCGAGTGTCGATGCATTCACGGCGGCTGCTACGAGGCTTCCGTCTGCTTCTAAAACCTGGTTGGGATTACCACTCAAAATCAAACGCCAATTTTGTACCGTATTGAAGCTTGAAAACCACTGAATCAATCAGCACAAACCTATCGAGTATAGGTGGAGGGTTCATGCGGAAAACACAGTGCGCAAAACCTCGCAATCAAGTTAAAAACGGAATGCGCACTGTGAATTCTCAGATGAAACGCATCTCGCTACACAAGTACTGTACTGTAATTGAAAATGAAGGCCAAAATTCGAGGATTACAAGAACCACAGAATTACTACGGCATTGTCACAAAACATCGAGAAGAACCTATAAGTAGACATCAGAGGTCTCCTTCAAACAATTTCTACCGGCATTTCAACTTCCGCTTTCCATGGGATAGACTCATTTCAGGAATCAACAACCAAGGGAAAAGAATTACCACCAGATTTCATTCACGTTGATACCAATTTATCTGTAACTTGCCGGTTTATTTTCAGTTTTTTATGGAGATCATTGGGAAGATAATTCTGAAATTAATACGCTGACAACAACACGATAGTCAGCTGACCTGACGCCTCGAACTTTTCAGTTAAACAAAGAAATCAAAGCTAAAAAGCATGGAGTAGTGTTCGAAATAAGTATCAGAAAAAGCAGCGACGAGGCAGCTTGAATGCCTTGAAAACTATTTCCAACATTTTTAAACGTGGTTTTCGTACAATAACACGTTAAAATCAGCAGTTTACTACTGTATTACCTTAGATGCTCAAAAAGAGTGACAAATCAAACTTCTACGCTTGCACTTCGAATTTTTCATTGAGTAACCCCCATGATTTGAGAAAACTTCCGTAAGCCATCGCATTTTATAATGGATACCTTTATTCGAAGATTCTAGAATTTTTTATATTTTTTCGTTCTACTGTCTTCGAGGAAGCTCTCGAATCTTCACTTATTTGGGGCAGCAATTCGTATTAAATAAGATGCGATACAGTACCACCCATCTCAAATTGCTCACGTGAAATTTAGAGCACAAACGAACGATGAGTTTTCTACTTTTAAAAAGGAAGATCTTACCTCGATAAAAATATCTATCTGAGATTCTGGATACAGATGAGTGAGTATTGCGCTCTCAAATATCTCCTCGATGGCTGAGGCAATCTCCGCGGCCGGGCGATCATTTTTTGAACTGTCTTTCCTTTCTGTGGAGCAGAATTCGGAAAGTGCGACTTCACAATTCACACAGGCTTCTTCTTGGGTGATTTTTGATCGCCCAGCACCACCGAGGACCTGTGAATTTGACACAATGAGCATTAAATTCGATCTAATATGAGAGTAACAGCTGACGAGAACGTCAACATACGATGCAGAAATATTCGTTCACACACCTCACGAGGACCATAAACAGCGACGAGAATTTTCGAATTCCCCATTTCGACGTAAGCACTGCCATTTGCTTCTGCACTCACGCAAAGTTTGCCCACGAATCGTCTCAGCTCATGTGGTCGTCTCCCGTCGTTCCGAAGGCCTTCCGGGGATATCACTTCCATGGCCACTCGACTTGAATACCAATAAAAATACAGGGTGAGAATCATTCACGCAACAAAAACAACGAATAATGATTGAAGCAATGGAAGAAGGGATTTGTTCGTATTTCAACGTTGCAAAAACCTACAGAAAGTACAAAAGCCGCATCAATGTAGGACATGAAAAGCACTTCAGTCACGCAAAAAATTTACAAATTTGTAGAAAGAATAGGACGAAAGAGTCGCTCGAGTTCTTAAAGATACGAAGTGTTCAATGGTTGTCTTGAAAGTGCTTCAATCGCGGGTCGCCTGGTTGAAAATACTTCGTGTCCACGTTTTGGCGAACGAAAGGATGGTCAATGATGTCTCGGACCGTGATACGCTTGTCTTGAGGTACCAGCAATTTCTTGATCATGTTTTGAGCTTGAGGATTCATCGACTTCGGGAACGAATAATCGAGGCGCAAAATACGTTCCTTTGTTCTGAGTTCGTTCTCACTTTCGAAAGGCGGTGACCCGTGGAGAAGCTCGTAGCACAAAATTCCAAGACACCACTCATCCGCCTTGAAGTGAAACACAGGAGAATGTTGGTAAACTTAGTACAGTAGACTAGTTAGAGCATACCTAGTCATCAACTATTCAACAAAAGAGGAAATTATTCCGTGTCGAATATCCTAGTCAGAAAAATTCAACGCGGCAAAATGACACCAATAAAAATGACGAACCAAGTGTCACTACCACCATAATATTAGTCGTTACTCACTAGTTTAAAGACATCAATCTCGTGATCTGAAATTTAAGCGTTCGCAAAAAAACAAGACGTAACGAACTTCGCTACAGCGAGATCTTTCCTAGGATAGCAAGCAAGATACAGCACAAGAACATAAAAAATAGTCATCTAATAACGATTCCATTTGATTAAGTCAGGTTCTGTATCATCAGAAAACTTTCCTGAACCAGGCACCATAAGATGAACATAAAAAATAAAATATTTGTAGCCATCTCTGATCATCATTAACACGGCGCTGTCTCAATCAATGGGCTCCTTTCCAGTAGGAAGATAATCACAAAAATAATCTATCGAACACGTTTTTCAATGATATGTATTACGTCACATTGACCCCAGAACTCCGAAAAAGTTAATCCTTTGAGTATTGCAGTCTGAAGCTGTACAGTAGGATTTTTCAATTGAAATTTCTTAGAAAATGTACCCAGGAAATTCTTGAATACATAAATGATTGACATAACATAGCAGCAAAAACTCTTAGAAACAAGGAAAACAATGCTGAACACACGCAAAAACCGGACGAACCTTTTCCGAATAGGTCGTTTTCAAGACGATTTCTTGCGGGAGATAATCCAAGGTACCACAGACAGTTTTTCTTTTGCCTTTCGGATGATGGATTCCCCAGCCAAAGTCACTGAGCTTCACGTCCTCCCAGTAGCCCAGCAACATGTTTTCGGGCTTTATATCCCTATGGATCACGCCTTTCTTATGAGCATAAACGAGCGCATCAGCGGCTTGGAACATGTAAGTCGCGGTCCTTCGCACATCCAGCACTCTCCCGGGTTGTTTCTGGACGAATTTATACAATTCCCCGTTCACGCAGAAGTCGAACATCAGAAATATACGCCGCTTTTCGGTGAAATAACCCAGGAATTCCACGATGTTCGGATGCTGCAGCTGGTTGTGAATCTCGATCTCACGAAGCACTTGGGTCTCCATGTAATTTTTCACAAGTTCGTTCATCGACAGCATCTT
The DNA here is from genome assembly GCA_905338405.1 of Notodromas monacha. Taxonomy (NCBI): domain Eukaryota; kingdom Metazoa; phylum Arthropoda; class Ostracoda; order Podocopida; family Cyprididae; genus Notodromas; species Notodromas monacha. Next base: position 47,534 of record CAJPEX010000737.1, read on the forward strand.
TATGGCTAGAACGATTTCCGTCTTCTTGTGAAGAGCTAGGTACACACGACCGAATCGACCGCGCCCCAGGGGTCTGCCTATCGCGAAGTCACTCAATTTATGCATTTTCCCCGGATCTTCATTCTCCGACATATTTAATTTCACGATATTATCACGCTACGAAGATCTGAAAAGATCAAGACAAAATGAAAATTTGAAAAGTCCCAAACATCGTCATTGGATTCACAAAATTATTCCCCCATTAAAACGCGAGACTTTCGGCACATCGATCTTTTGAACAACAGAAAATCTTACACAGTACAATTCACAGATTTGAACTTTAATCTAATAATCAGATCGATAATTCCAATAAAGACAAATGAATCAGAATACAAAGCAAAATTATCGATTCGGATGGCTAGCAGAAGCCAGCATTTTAACAATAACGCAAATACGAACAATGCGAAAGAAATATTCACCTGCATAGTAAAGTATTGCGGGAAAACTGCATAGAAACACAAACCTAAGTAGACTTGGAAGACCAAGATTTACAGCATAAATGAATAAATCCGAAATACTCATCTAATTCTAATCATTGGAAAAATGCTGACGCTTTCTAGCTCAATCTATGCGCGGGAAGTAACTTTTACAGAAAAATACGATCTCGATCAATCCAACGAAAGATTGATCATCATATTTTAGCAACAATAAGAGTGACTTCATTCGAATCGAGAGTAGAGCCTCAGCAGAAAAAAACGCCCTTTCCTAACCACATTCACTCGAGATATTTTGCGATTTTTAAAATTTACGCGATTTGAATGATGCATAACTTTGGCGCTAAAATCACGATTGCAACCATCGAAGATTACCAGCGTCGATCAGTTGCACGTAACGCTGAAATAGAACACAATCGAGCCGGAGTTTAGAGACGATTCTTCGATGCATAAAAAATAATAATACAAGTCCCATACACCGTACATATATTACAATTTTGAAACATTGAATACGATGGAGAACACGTGAGACACATTCATTCCTTTAGAAAATCCTCACACAAACCAGCTTTTAATTGACTTCCATGACATACCTGCGCAGAAGCAGACAATCGTTCACGATACGCTACGTCTGTGAACAAAGGCTTTGAACTGACAGGGTCCTTGAGCTGAACATCATCCTTTAGCCTGACAGCAATATAGTGCAATACCCGCCTTGAAAAAGATATAAAAATCGAGGATTTTTTTTAAACCTTTCGAAAAATTTTCAAGGGATGGAAACAAACCTCAAACCTGCTCCACAACGCAACGTCGTATCAGCACGTTTCAAACCCCAGATAACCAAAACTTCACACAGCCAAGTTGACAACCTTTTCCAAGCATCATCCGTGACACTCAATTTCCACAGAACACGGGCGATCAGGTAACTTGAATACAACACTCCATCACTGTCAATCACGTAGTCCTCATTTTCCTAAAAATTAAATACAACTTCTTTAAAATTAAAAATTATTCTTAATTTTATTCTTGAATTACAGGTGGACTATCTCTACAACGGAACTCAAGGGGCCAGGAAAAAATCAGTTGTCGAGAATCCCGGGTAACATTGGGATTGAACCCCACCGGACTACCCAAAAATTCGCTATACAGATAAAATCGTTGTCGACAAGAAGTTTGCAGAGAAAGTCTACCTGCATTTGGCTTCTCGACATCAAATTTTGTTTTTCTTCACTTTTCGTGAACTTCCCAACACACTGGAAAGTCGCACGCTCGTACATCAAGAAAGAACTAACAAGAACGAATCGTCAGGAAAGCACAATTGAATTCCGCGTCAGCAAAATCCTGGAGGATCGGCATGATGAACAAAGCAGAAATATGTCTCAAACATATTTTTAAACCGTGTACTGTAGATACTGTAGTGGCCGGGAAAATTTTACACCGATTTACAAATGGCCGTATCGGGCTAAAATTCAAGTCAACTTCATTTGTTTCGCGGTTGGCGCAAAATTTTCTTTCTCCAATTTGACTCATTGTGTTATATTCGGGTTGTCATGACCATTCAAGACGACGCCTCAAAAGTTGACTGACTGCCGAAAAAATCTAACTAAAATCTAGTGCTGAATAAGGATTTATATGGAAGCCTGATCAATATGCAGTACGTACTGATCTTCGATCACCATGGCCAAAAAGATAGCATGCAGCATATTTGTCAAGCGTTCTGATCACACAGTGCATGTACATGTTACGTAGTACTGAAGTGAACCAGTCTTGGAGGGAATATGATAGACGTTGTTCCCTCCCCATCTCTCTTTACTGGAAATAAATACCGGAGCCTTTTCCTGCATGAAATAAGAACATCACGGGATGAATACAACTTACAGAACAAGGCTCACGTTCCTCAGAGTTTCATCATACAACAAACGTTCAGCTCTGGGGAAGAAAACAAAAAAGCAGAATATTTCGTTGAAAAAAAAGTTATGCAGTTGAAACTACCCTGCTGAGTTATTATGAGGCAACACGAGTGATTTTGGAGGAGAGAAATATAAATGCTGTAACTGAAGAAGCTTAGCCTTTTACCGTCTTTTAAAGTAAAAATCGAGATACAGTACTCTCCTGTACTTATGAATCAAATACACGACTTCAAAGATGTAGGGTGAAAGAAAACTGTACTTCACCTCAAACCAATACTGTCGTTGGACTTTCGTGAGTAACATCTCTCGCCAGATCACTTCCGTCTTCGAGTCTGAAAAGTTCGTAAATTCGGAGCGATGAACATTTCTTCAGAAGACCGAAGGTAACATTTTATACAACTTCAAATGAGAATAATTCGAATTACGGTTATCTAAATTTGTGCAGATGGTATACTATGATTTAGAGATTGTTGAAGCACTGTCTGGAAGGAAACGAAATCGAACTAACCTGAAATCGAAATGTTTTCGGGGATGATAGAGAAATTGATGGAAACACCGGTAATTCTGCAACGGAGCAAAATGTTCCCAGATCTCTGTACCTCAGGAATCACATCGGGACATTTCTAAAAGAACAACATTCAACATTCCTCGTCACATTTCGCGCGAAAGCGGAATGAAGATGAGCAATCATTACCATGACCACCCGTAGGGTACAGTCGGCGAAATTTGAGACGTCATTCTTCTCTTTCACTTTTAAAAGAATGACGACAAAGCTGACTGTTAACTTGTTTGGCCAGAAGTCATTCGCCAAATCTTCAACGCGAATTAGAGACTTCTTGAAGGTTGGCGTACTCAAACGGACCAAATTGATGATTTTGGCTGCGGCTTCCGAGTAACGCAATGCGTCTTCAGTCGACGCCCGCATTCCATTATAGAACTTCATAATAACTGATTCCAACGCAAGATCATCACATTTCGGTTCTAGTGGAATTGCTGCCTTCACAGACAGGAAAAAGAGAAATACTACAGTAAAATCTCATTACAACAAATATTGTTACAACGAATTTTTCAGTACAGTATAACAAACTTTTTTCAAAGTCCTGGCAGAAATCCTATAGGGTACATGCTATAAAAATCTTGTAATAACGAACTCAACAATTCTATTATGGCAAAATTTTTAAGGGACATGTGATTTCTTCAAAGAAAAATCCTCAATGAATGCTGGCACAGTCTCAAATTTCTTATTTAAAATGGGACTGTGGCTGTTTCATAAGGTGGAATCAAGGATACAAATGATTCAAAATCCACAAACAATTTTTCTTTCCAAATTTGTTCCTGGGTTAGGAAAGATGGTGGGGGGACAAAATTAACCAAACAAAACTCATCTGAAAAAGGGTTTGTATGCTTGAGAAACCCTATGCTGATGCTTAGAAGTTGTAAGCTTTTTTGGAACATCCACAGTTATAAATTGCTTGGAAAAACTTGATCAACAGAAAGTGCTGTTGTTGAACAGTTATTCAGAATAAATGTTTGTCAATAATTAAACTTCTTTTTGAAGATTTCAGTTTTTTAAATGCCAAAAAAACAGCTGAAAAGGTTACAAAAGGAGGATGTTAAATTTAAGCAGGTTTAATTATTAGAAAATCTTCCAATCTGTCAAAATTTTTGAAAATCTGGTTATAACAAATTATTTTGCTTATAACAAACTTTATCTGGAGTCCCCACATGTTTGTTGTAACAAGATTTCACTGTATACTCAAATTGTTCTTGCTGAAAAATTTGTTAAAAAGTAAAAAACAACCGGGAGTGCTTTGTGTCTCTTTGGAGGATTGTCCAACATTGTACCAACAGTATTAGAAGAATCATGAACATCAATTAATTAAAAAATGCTAAATTATGTAGATTAATCTAAATTTTTGGATCCAACTTATTGGAGCTTCAAATTATGAACTGATCATTGCAGCATGGATACTCAAGAACACTCAACATCACACAACAAATAGGATGATGCACATCAATTTTTTGATAGCTCTCATCATGATAACATTGAGCATGGAATTCACATTTTCACTTCTGTTTTTTCATGTTTTTGGAGCACAATAAAACTTTTTCCAAAAAATAAAAGAAATATGAGAGAAATCTCTTCAATGGAAATGAAATTTTGATAAATCAATTGAGTTCTCAGAACAAGACACATTAACAATGCAAAAATCACCATTTTGCATTTATAATTGCAACAAAATCTGTCAGGGATTTCCCCAAAAAAATAATTTATAAGTAAAACACAACAATCAGCCTGGGACTGGCTGGGAACCTCTTCAAAGAGGCTCCAAGAAATTGATATTTATTAATGCCCCGAAAGAATCAAAAACTCAGTATCTTCTTTAAAAAAAATAAATACACAATAATCACACAATTTCTCAGAGAACTGGTTCAAGCAGTGGAAGTTAAGAATGGGGATGAGATTCTGAATATGCTATTAATTTTAAAAAATTTTTGAGGCGTTTATTCATTATCAAGGAAGGGTTGTGTTAAACTTGTTCTTGGTGAAGGTTGGGATTCTTTTCTGCTTCCTGATTGGTTATTCATGTTAAAATTGAAGACAATGCAGCATTTTCAAACAAGTTTTGAAGGTAAAGCCCCAGCACTGGTATCAGAGCGTTTTATTAATGCAATTATTTATGGGCACGCGCCTCAGTCCCCATCAATACCATACATATGTATCCTCGAAACTCACCACACTTCGATTGGAAAGTTCTTCATACCGCTTCATGTGACGCTTGCCATTCAAGTGTTTGCCGACATCTTTCAAACTTTTCAGCTTCGCATTGCATAAAATACACATGCGGAATGAGTTTTCTCCTAAAAATATACAAGGTGGGCAACGGATAGTGAATTATTTACCTCTTGAAAGTTATTCCCGCCTCACTTTTAAAAGGAGTCACGAAGTCTTCTGAACTCAGTATTTCCGGTGAAAATGGATCCCAGATTATATCCTGTTTTGCGAATATTTCAAGGAGGCATGGGAGATTGAGATTTCGTGACAAGAGAAATAATTCATTTTTCAAAACGAAGATTTTTAAATACAGTGCAATCGTATTTTCAAGATTTCGGAAGATTTAGTCAAAACTTAAAATCGTGTATCATCAATCTCCAGGATGAACCACGAATTTGACAAAACCTCACGTACCTTCCTCACACAATCCGACTGAACTTCATTCATGTGTCCTTCAGATTGCTTTCCAACTCTAACTTTCCTCGCTGTATCTGTGGCTGTTCTTCTTAAACGTAGCATTCGCCTGACTCTTTTCGAGATTTCTGGCTTTTTCCCTTTGGCAGGTTTAGTCCATATGCTAACAACAATATCCCGAAGCGCTTTAACGACAGGAACGACCTTTAACAAATTTCCATGTGACTAAGTTTTTTTTAGCTCGATTCAAATTCTTACCCGCTCATTGTAATTTTCTTTCAAGGCCGAAAAACACATTTCCAGGGCAATCCCTATAACGGCATGATGAGACAGCGTCCCGTGGACACTACTTCCATACTTACGGTATAAACGAATACACGCGCGGATGAGGACTTCGAAGTGCTTTGCAAGCAATTCGGGATATTTTTCCTGAACATTCCGGAGAAAAAAATGACATTTGAATTTGAAGGAGGATCTGACGTATGGCCCATAGAACTCAAGTGATGCGCCACATTTCCTCGAAATATGAAAAAAAGACAGTGCGTCCCAATGACACTTTTTGCTCTCATTTTACGGGATATCCCGAAGTTTGAAGGAAGATATGATAAATCTGATGGAACCTCAGAATTGTTTATGGGAAAAAGCCATGTACAGGTTTATTCACATTCCTTAAATTCATTCGTCACCATGTCTAACTTCTCTTGCATCGCGGAAATCAATTGCAGTAATTGTTTTCTACGATGGGAGCTGGGCTCCAACGCCGAAGTTCATTTTATGTTTTCCCGAGACCATTGGGGAAGCCAGTTTTGTACAACCATCTTTTTTCCTGTTTATGCGACGAAAATTGTTCTAGTTTTAGAAAATGAAATATCATCTCGAAATTGAAACTCCGACCCTCTTGAATGTTTTCACGTTCTTCAGTCAGCCCAAAAGATTTTATAAAAATTATGGATGTCACTCACCCAAATGATGGAATGTGACCCGAAACATATAGCGCTGGTTTTCGTCACTATTCTTTTGAAGCTCAGGAATCCCCGGTAAAAAGCTTGCCTTAGCACGATCACCTGCATTCGCCGTTCGAGATCTTTCAAATTCCACAACCAACGTAACTGGGAGAGCATCACTTTGCGTGAGGATAAAAACCTACAAAACGGTTGAACAATCGTAAAAATACTTTTAAAATGTTACATGACTGAAACTTGAAGAAGAAATGTAAAATTTAAATCAAGAACGGATTCTTTCATAAATTAGTAAGATAATTCTCAAATAAGCCATTACCTCTGCACAATTTCTTCATCCGGCAAAAAAGTAGTGGTCGGGGTCAACTCTCTGCATAGGAAATCCGGACAATTAAAGCGTCTGACGTCCCAAGGCGCAGATATTGACTCACGAGAACAATGGACATCGAACGAAAACCAACGGACTTCTGAAGAATTTCGGGAGAATGACTGGAACAGCGGGATTCAAAATTGACCCACAGAAAAAAAATGTCGGAGTTTTGGCGACTGAACCCATCTCATCATTTTGCTGAAACCATCCAGTTATGTTGGTCACGGTTTTTCTCTTCTGGAAGCAAACATTCCCTTTGCAGCCTTCAGACGTCGTCGCATCCAGTAAAAACCTGAAAAAGGTTGTTCAACACTAGAGAATACAGGGAATTCGGACGAAGACACTCGTCTATGTTTAGCACAGATAAGCGCAATTTTTTAAAAGTAACTCACCGCTCGACTCGTGCAGAATCCGTCGATGCGAACAGCACATCGTCGTGATACCGTCCAAACATTTCTCCATCCATCCTTCGCGTTGAGGTGAAGTTCTCGAACATGGTCCGAAACAAGGAAGTGTAGTAAATTTCGCACAACATGGACGAGGTAGGAAACGAGCCCTGAGGCACACCATGCTCCAAACTGTACCACTGCTTTCGCCATTTGACACGTGCACGTCGCGAATTCTCGACCACAGATACAGCGATTTTTTTCTGGTCCAAAACGGATACCAGGATTTCACGTAGAAGTTCGTGATCTATATTCGGATACGCACTTGACACGTCAATTTTGGCGAAGAAAAGAGGTTTCCCAAGCGCCTTAGCAAAGTTGACGCAGCTGATCCAATTTGTGTAGATCTCGGAAATTGAACAGGAGCTCATTTCACCGAGATCTTGAACGCACTTCTTCAGTTCGGGATTCAGCTTTTTCCGCACTTGTTGCATTCTGTTGAGGATTACATTTGTTCAAAAACTAGCCATAAAGGCAGAGTTGGGTTTTCAGCGCCGGAAAGTCGAGTACAGTACGTGGTATACGTCCAAGGTTTTAAAAATTCTCAGAAAGAGTAATAATCGCAATCCATATCTTTCTTTCAGAAAGGAAAATTAAACATATAATGAACACATCACAACGTGATTATCCTCCATTTCTGAAAAAATTTTACAGCCAATTGATCCACTACTAATAGTTCTCTGAATCACTTGTGGGTTAATTCAAGAATGGTTTCAGAAAAAAATTATAATTGACCCGTACGCGCATGAATCTCCGATGTGTCCCCCTGAAATTTTAAAATCAGGCTTCAATCTGCCACCACTTTCTTTCAGTATCCATCCCCACGTTTTTTGCAATGTAAAAATGTTTAAAAGATTATAAATTGAATGATCAGGCTTTGAGGAAGCAAGTTCAGCTCAGAGATAGGATTTTACTGTTGTAGAGGCTGAATACATTAAATTATTCCGATGAACTACATTCAAAAACTTGATATGAGTGTCAGCAGTCAGCACTTATAATTTTTAACCTTCAGTACGCATGTAATTGCACGGAAGTATTCACCTTGCTCGGGTACCAGTGTCGCCTCGCAAAATAACACAAATTTGACGCCAAGAACCATCAGGCTTTCGCAAGAATCGCAAAGCAACGTTATGATGAGCGGTGGAACACGAAGGGCCTTGTCTAGTGACGAGGGTGCCGTTTTCTACGAGTCTCTTCACCTCCGAAGAGCATTCTCGCAAATACGCTTTTTTGTAGAAAACGTGCAAACGGTTATCAGACGAGCACGTCTCCGTGACGTAGAAAAAGGAGGAGATCAACGGGCTCACATAGGAACGCAATAGCCAAGCTAGAATATTCAATTATGATAATATGAACACATCTCAGGATCTTTCGTTCCCTCAAGCGCAAGGAAAAGGAATGTTTCTCACCAATGGAAATGACGTAAGATTTTCCAAATGGAGCATCAACTGAAGAACTTCCATCATTCAATACATCGGTTTCCATCGCTCCAAAAACCGTCGACATCAAGAGTTGATCACAGCGATGGCCAAAAAACAGCGGCAAAACTTTCGTAGTGAAGTGCTTTAAATTCTTCGAAGAGCCAAAAAATTCAGGAGGAATGACTCTCAGGATGCATCGCCGGAGAAACCTTAGGACATCCCCAATAGCCAGGGATTCGAGTTTTGCTTCTCTGCATTTCGGAAGAATGTTGAAGAAGACACGGCGATACTTGAACCTATTCGCGGGATAAATAAATGAGATAAACCTTAAAAAAATATTAACATATGTGTTAAGTTTAATGAACTAAAACGGAGTAATCAGTTCCTCCGAGGTATTCAATGTTGTGAGTTCATCAAGATTTTCGATTTTACGTGCCTGTCAAAACGAATGTCGGGTAAGTCACTTGCATAGTACAGTACCTAAAAATTGGCCTCACTCAAACTGCTTCCTATATTTTCACCACACTAGACACATTAGGCCATTAACAGGTAAACTGAAAGTATTAAATGTAGGAAAAGCATTTTTCCAGTTAGATGTTCGCACAACTGAGAAACACAATTATCCGTTATGCATTCAAAAAACTATTTTCCTCGTAAATGAAATTACAATTAAAATGCGGAAGTCTTCAAACTTACTGGATGTGGTTACGGAGAAGATTAACAACTGCAACACGTAGTTCAACCGCACGATCGTAAAACTCAAACTTCGGATTGAGGAAGAAACCAAGCTTGACTTTTCCCCAGCGAAGGCGAAATTTCGCAAGGCTTTCAAGCACACATTCGAGCGACACATCCACATCACTCAGGGCAGTTTTCTTTTTCCAAAATTTAAAGATGGAACGACCGAGCGATTCTCCGTACAAATATCTACGATGCAAGAACACAACGCGAAGCTCCGAAACATTCATTTCATTTCTGCAAAGAGAAACATCTGCTGAAAGAGAGAGAGATCGCTGCAATCCAAAACAGACGATTACTACCGACAATAACAATTCCTTTGCTTCATAAATATCCCAGATTTCGTCCAGCTTCCGAGTTGCAAAAATCACGACCGTTTTAAAATCAGTAAATTCGTCCATTGATTCGAATCGACGTTATTCTGGGCAGTATCGTTAAAATTCGAAGAATATCACACAGCCAGGCCTGTTGAAAATCCGTCGACCCCTCACCTCCCTCAACTAAGTAGAGAGACCCAGTTTCCCAAACAATAAAATTCAAAATCAACAACAAACAAAGAAATCAACGGTCAAAATGTCAAAATATACCGAAGAAAAGAAACACATCGACAATTAGGATGTAGAAATCAACTAGGACCAGCACATTATTTCGAAAATACGTATAGTATTCCGAAACATTGAATGTTTAATTTGCGGAGCTGGCAAGAAGAAGTGTTCATTGCTCTTTTTCCCTACTCCTAACAATTGCACATTTGACGGTTTTCCTGAGAAATTTTAACTTTGCATGAAAAATAATTGAGAAGTTTTCCCTTAGATAAGATCAACTGCTCTGGATTCCCGGGAGCTGTATTAAAATGTATCGTTCTCCGACGCGGTCGCATGTTTAGGTACAATCACACGTGCGAAGGAAAAAAGGAATTTAAAAATATAGAAGCACGGATTCACGGTCAGATAGAAGGGAAAAAATTGAGAACGCAAACAAACAAAAGTAACAAATGCAAATTTCAGACTACAGTCGGATCAGCGTCGTGAGAATGACCGTGTCCGTGAATCATTTCAAGGGCGATCATGCACACGTATCCTGCAATCACGAACACCACTCGAAAGACGCCGTTGCCTTCCCGCTCTCTTTCACGTTGCAAAACCTCAAAAAATGTCACGTAGAGCAATGTTCCAGCTGCTATACCCGACAAAAACGTCGTGGTCAAGGTTTCAACTTGCGTTGATCCCGTGGTCTCACTGAGTCCGATGCCAATCGCCACTCCAATCGGCGAGACCAGGGCGAACACAAAAATGTATAAGAACACCATCATTTTCCGTACCTTTGAGAAACGAATACGGTAAATTAATCAAATAGGAGCAATTTAACGAGTTTGGTGAGATACTTAAGATACAGTATCAAAAGTGACCTTAAATGGTGAATTATCCAAATCCTTTCAAGCACTTTCATTTGTACTGCTTACCGAAACACGGCCAGAATAAAGGAAAAGGCAAAATGAACGACAAGAATTAAGATGATGCAACAATGTCTAAGCCTCCTTTTTCTTGAGTGATAAGATTGGAATGGGTCATATTTGTAACATTCTCAAGAAAAGAACTTTGGTATAGCGAAGTTTTCCTGCAAAATCACCGATTTGCTTTTAACCAAGAATTACTCGACCTAAAACATGCTGATTGTCTGGATTACAATAAACTGAATTAATCCAGCTTTTTCTGCCGTGCCACGCAGTTTTTGAATTTCAAATAATGCGGTGCTTTTCAACCTTCGTGCATAACCGTTGCCTACAATAGAAAATTTTGTTCATACATTTTGCTTCGATTCCGTTACGTCGAACTTTCCTCCGCCTTTTTCGGTTGAAGACAGCGCTACATTTCTCCTGAAGGATGCAATTCAATCAGAGAAGCTTCAACTTCGTGAATAATTTTTCATAGCGTTTCAACTTTCAAGTTCCAAAAGCTATGAAAAATGCATCTTCCCATTCACATAAAATCAACAAAAAAAGCAATGGGGAGGGCTAAAATTTCTGATGGTCCCCTAAATTGAACCAAAAAATCAGACCTCCAAAATTGCCATACATTCTCAATGTTTGAATCGAGGAAGAGAACATCTCGATTATATGCAGGTTTTGCTTTGGATAGCGAAAAGTGATGCGCGCAAGCGCGGAAAATGACATCCTAATCGAGCAATTTTTAATTAATGGCTTCGAAAGTATTCGATTCTGTTCAGTTGATGCACAAACCTCGGTAAGATTTTCAATTGCAGAACTCACCCCTCCAACTACGAGCTCGAGGCCAACACAGAAGGTGATCACAAATTTGTGGAAGCTCACGGCAGCGAACAGATACCACACATCAGTTGGTGTGTTCTGAAGTCCAATCGCCAAGCCTTCGAACAGTGAATGGAAGCTGAGAGCCAGAATAATGAAAACGGAGCGTATAGGACTGATGGCTTGCTCATGTACGAGAGACCAACTCCTTTGTTGGCCGTGGTCTCTGTCCACAACAGCAACAATCGGCACTTGAGCGACGTCATTTGCAACAGTAATCATAGCTGCTTGACAGCCGGCATTTGGCAGTCCAACAGAAATGGCACCGTAACTCTTGGGATGCCCTTCAGTTATGATACGCAAACGTGTAGCTTCCTTACGCTTCGCAGACTCTTGAGAATCTAAGCTGCGAGATAAGTATGATGCGCCCACGGATCCATCTTCCTCTATGTTCCATGTTTCGCCGGAGGTTGCCATTGATCGTGAGGAAACAGGATCATCAGCTCCTCTTACACTACGACGCTTAGATTTTAATGCAGATGCGCCAGACGCTTGGGAAGAGTTAGACACATCGTTGCGTGTAAACTCTACCGATCGTTCCAACGAAAACTTGGGTACAACAGGATCCGCTTGAGGATGCGACAAACCTCCAGGACCTGCGGCAGATCGGCGATTGGGTTCGTAAGGGTTCGCCGCGCATGATCGGATTGTCCTCGTTTCAGCAGCATGATGGGCGTGTCCAGCATGGAGGCACAATGCCCAATGAATAATCTCTTCCACGAAATATATCATGAAAAATCCGCATGATATTACAAGCTCTGTCCACGGAAATTCGTCTTCATCCCACTATCAAGAGTTTTAAAGAAGTTCATTTGATAGCATTAACAAGTTATTGAGCAAGGCAGGAACGTCACCTTTGCAGCAGAAAATCCTTCTCGAACTTCAGGAATCATGTGGATGAAACAGGTGGCGAACAGTACACCGCCACCAAAGCAAAGAAGCCAAGACAGTAGCGTATCGCCCCATCGTGAACGTCGGGCTGCACTTTCATGGTCGCCATACGAATGCCATGCGGCGAGAAGCTGTTCGACTTTGATTGGAAATATGCCACAGAACACGGTCCCGAAAAACAATCCAAACAAGGACACAACTTTCGCGTTAGTTGTGTCCGTCATCGCTCCCAAAATCCTGGGAGTTAAAATCAAACCTAACACGCGTCCTTGCCAATTAGACCGAAGAGATAAAAATCACATGATAAAGGAAATTTTTCTCAAGTTTAACACACTTCATCGAGAAGTGATCAATCTGATGAAGGATTCGACGGAAATTGCAATCTTTCGAGCTGCGACAACGAACGAGGACACAGATGTGTAGCATAAATCATGAGGGAAAAAATTAGCTAGAGATACTATATGAATGATTTCTACAAACCATTTCTGTTTCGATGATGCACCACTAAAATAAACCGCGAGCGGTAACAAAGACGACACGTTCTTAAATTCTTTCGATTGGGCGTCTAGCATGCAGTACTAACTAGAGCGCGCGAAAGTAGGCGACACAAATTGACCGCGTCGAATGCTTCGACAACGATGTGGTTTAGCATGAGAACACAGTACTGAACTGCGTAGGACCGTAGGTCAAAGAGCTTCGTAAACTAGATCCTCTGCCTCCCATGAGCCCAAGCTGGTGCGTTGACCCAAAATTTCACTCCATTTACTTCACCTCATCACCGTGACGCACACATTTCACGGGTTTAGCTTTCATAATTGTTGACCTTGGTGCTGTACCATATTTTGAACGGATGCCTTGAATATTCCTGCTTGCATGATGGGACTACAGTATACAGTACAGTACTGTATAGCTACCAATGTTGAACCATGGGTTAGTCCTGAAACTCCTGGAAGACAGGAGGTGCAATAAAGTTCACGCCAATAGATGACGCTCTCCTAAGGGTGAAAGTAATTTTATTTGCTGCGTATGTTGTCATGCAGTTCCTCAAAAAAACGTAAAAACCGATTTCGTCATGGCTCCACAAAAATTTCAGGGAAAATGTAGGCTTTTCATTTTCATTACGTCAAGCATTCTTCCACAATCTAGAAAACGACATTCATGTGTTATCCAAAACAAAACAAAAATCGCGCAATTCACACTTCATTTTAATATACGCAGACGATCATCGCGTTTCCGCGAAACAAACAAGCTCGGAATTTCAGGTTTTTGCGACGATAACTCTTTGTAGAGGAGATAAATGATTCAAATTTCTTTGCAGTCCCGCTGATTCTTTCAATATTTTAAGTCTTCCCTGTTTCAGCCAGCAGTGACGCGTTGTTTGATTCTGCTTCTCCCGTGTTCTTCGCGGTTTCCATCCGCTTTTGCACTGCAATCGAAAAAACATCCTCATTTTTATCTAGTAACTTCCCATGCACAAAATTGAAAATTTTTTCTCGGATGTCAAAAAAATTGAGAACTGCATAAAAAAAAAAAACCCGATCAGCAACTTCATCATCATTTCACAATGTTTTCAACCAAACTGAAGCTTACTTATCGGGCGTATATGAGTAAAACTCTTGACTGTTGAGTTCGATTCGAAAGACAAGAATGAATGAGGGTCTTCCACAATTCTTCTGGAGAAAATTTCGGCACTATATGTACTGTACAGTATTACGGCACTGGGCACCAGGGAGGATCTGCTCTCGTATAACCTGCTCGCACGCCGCGCCGGTCTTTCCTTGGATGGACATTCCCCCAAACAAAACCTTTGTAGTAAAATTACACAGTACAGTGGCCCCCCGCCTAACAGACCTCCTGTGTAAGGGATTTTTGCCAAACAGACCAGCTCTGCAAGCAGTTTTTCCATTTTGGTTTAAAATTAGTGTTGAAAATTGAAATTTTTAATTTTTATGTAATTGAATTCATGTAAAGGACTTTTCGTCCAACAGACTTGTCCCTTGCACAAATCAAGTCCGTTAGACAGGGGTTGACTGTATGTTATTTTCCTGTTTATTCACTGTAATTGAATTGTTCTTGAAAATTCTAGACTTTGAGGGTGGTTAGGTTAAGCTAGGTTAGGTCAGGTCATGTTAGTTAAAATATTTTTCAACTAACCTAACCAAACCTCTGACGTTTGTTCCTTAAAATACGCGTCAAGCAACATCTATTTCAATTTGTATACTGTAAAAATAGCTCAAATTGGATGGTCGAAATACCCTAATACTGTATAATTAGTGCTGATATAATGATGAATTCGATTATGTCAGCAATGTAACCAAAAATATACTGTCACAAAAAGAGAAAATATGAGTTCAAATGCTTTGAATCATCGGTTATATGGTCAAGTGCAGCAGTCATTCCTCTTTGAGTCAAACTCGACCTTAAAAATTAAGAATTAGGGAGAGTTTCGAGTTGGGGGAACAAGCATCCTTTGAGCTTATTAGAGAGGAAATTAAAATGAATTGTACTTTTTTGTAATTGGTGATATTCTAGGCCTCATTAAATCGCTTCTTAAATGAGTTGATGCAGGATGCTGAGCGTATAGATGCAAGGAATCATTTGCTCAGCAATTAACCTCTCACTCCATTTCGAAACTCATAAAAAAATGTTTGCTCTTCTCTTTTCTGTGTCCAAAAAGTAATAGCCAAAAATGCCTATAGAATATGCGAGTCGCAGATGGGCTAAAATGGAAAGCCTTTGAGTCAGGGAGATTTTCTGTGAATCTTTTCTAAAAAAAAAAAAATTAGACAGAGACTCGAAACGAATTGACATAGAAGGGCGGTATTCGACTTAATTAGGGATGACGAGGTTCGAGTTATCAAGGTTCAACAGTAGCGTTTGTTGATCAATACACTCGTATACTGTATATGTAAAATTTGGCTACAGCATCAGAGAACTCGCCAGCAAGTATACATGCAGGACATTAATGCAGTTTCGTCATTGGTTTCAACTACAGTATACAGCTTGTTTACAAAAAAAAACTTACTGGAAAGAGAGATCAGAACAATCCCCCAGTTGATGCTCCAAATCCAACCGACGAGGAAAATCGGAGTGCCGAGAAGTTGAAGGATTCCTGCTCCGATATTGAGACTGAACTTCTCCTGCTTCGTCAATGGCGGCACGGGAGGTGCCTGTATAATCGGCGAGTCGTTGGTTTGCGCATTGTTCGTTGCCGATGATGTCATGGCTGCGCCCGTGGATGACAAGATTCGGACTTGTTCCGTGTCTCTGCTGCTCAATCTCGCGTAGGTTCCCGCGAAGATCGTACCTATGGGATCATCATCACAACGAGAGTTAAAATGTATGATTGCGCTGCCTCCGGGACGATGCACGAGCTACTGGCAGGCACAGGAACCGTTAGGTAAAATAGTATGGTGTGATACGGGCTCGGTTCATATCAGTTCCGCAATGATGAAGTGATGATGTACATGTCTTAGCTTGAAGATATTAAAAAGCTGTAGAAAAATCCTTTTCTTCGTGGAGAGCCGTGGCTTACATGCGCGTAAGCTACCTGCAGTTATATGTTAGTGACATCTACCACAAAAATTTCTAAACGAGCCGTTGATCCTTCAAGGCTTTGTGTGAAGAGTGTGTTCATATATATCATAAATTATAAAATACCTGTATACCAGCACGGGCTTAACACGAGATATTTATAAGTACAGATATACATAACCAATTGCAAAATGTTAATCTTATTTTTTTATATTTCGTTTTCAATTAGGAAAGCAAAATTGGAGAGACACGAAGGCATGGAATTCCTAAAATTTGGAAATGCAATACAGTACAATAATACTTGAGCAGGTGCTACCTCGCAATTGACCGTCCACAATTTGGCGGTCAAATTTGCAGGGAAGTTGACTTGCAATTTGACTCTCGCCCCGCAATGCGACCTGCTTTTCAATTTTCTTTTTTCACGTTTTCGTACTTATATTTTGAATTTGAATGAGTGTCTCACAATTCGTCCGATCCGCAATTCGCCCCTAGTTCGGCAACGGATAAGGGTCGAATTTCGATATGATTTCCTTGATGTTAGTACTGTACGTCTCAAAATTTAATATACCATTGACAGATATAATTATGGAGCCATCGGGTGATAAGTCAATTGTTGATAAATTTAACAGAGTCGTAAAAAATTGAGTAAATTATTTTACAGTATCTTGAAAGAGTCACAATAAAAGCATCGAGAACATGTTAGAATATATCCGAAAAACTCGCATATCAAAATGAAAAGTGCGTTATTCAAACGTTTGGAGTCGATTATCGTCGACAATTCGACATGTACCTCGTTACTGTACATCAAGGATGATAATTATCACAACAATCATCAATCACGAGGAAAATATCCCGGTATGAAGTGCTAAGTATCCCTCAAATTGCGAAGTTTCGCATTTGCTACATTGATTCAAACTTCACGGATTATTAGATAAATCACAAAAATTTGACCGCATTTCTCATCAGGATCACGTACCTACTTCATATATTCCTCAAAAAACACATGATATCATCCACATTTGGTCTCGGAGACGTCATTGCAAACATTGTCGAGAGAATGAAAAAGAGCCTATTGGGCAAAGAAAATCCATTTTTCATCAGCTACTATAAAAACAAATAATGTTCTGCAATTTTTTGGTGGAGTGCCTTTTCATCAGCGTTTGACTCACAAATCAATCTACTCGTATACTTTAGTGTAGCACGATATCGTATATTATTGTTGACGCCTTTCAAAAGAACACCTCATCAACATTAAAAAATAAGTGTCCTCATGAACCTCGCGTTCGTAAATTACCAATAACTTCGCATCAGTGAAATATACCGTATGTTCACATGCAGTATATACAATACATACCGAATCCAGGCAAAACGAAATTGATTATGCAGAAAATGATGGCAAGGGGCAACGGAAGCGCTGGCAAGGCTCTCTTGAACTTTCCGGGTCTTTCATGAATTTCAAGGATCTCCAATCTCTGTTCCGGTTCTCCTTCAGCTCCTTCGAGGATGATCTAAGAGAGAAAAAAAACGAATAAGGACGNGATACGGGCTCGGTTCATATCAGTTCCGCAATGATGAAGTGATGATGTACATGTCTTAGCTTGAAGATATTAAAAAGCTGTAGAAAAATCCTTTTCTTCGTGGAGAGCCGTGGCTTACATGCGCGTACGCTACCTGCAGTTATATGTTAGTGACATCTACTACAAAAATGTCCAAACCAGCCGTTGATCTTTCAAGGCTTTGTGTGAAGAGTGTGTTCATATACCGTATATCATAAATTATAAAATACCTGTATACCATTTAGCACGGGCTTAACACGAGATATTTATAAGTACAGTATACATAACCAATTGCAAAATGTTAATCTTATTTTTTTATATTTCGTTTTTAATTAGGAAAGCAAAATTGGAGAGACACGAAGGCATGGAATTCCTAAAATTTGGAAATGCAATACAATAATACTTGAGCAGGTGCTACCTCGCAATTCGACATTTCGACCGTCCACAATTTGGCGGTCAAATTTGCAGGGAAGTTGACTTGCAATTTGACTCTCGTCCCGCAATGCGACCTGCATTTCATTTTTCTTTTTTCACGTTTTCGTACTTATATTTTGAATTTGAATGAGTGTCTCACAATTCGTCCAATCCTCAATTCTCGACCCTAGTTCGGCAACGGATAAGGGTCGAATTTCGATATGATTTCCTTGATGTTAGTACTGTACGTCTCAAAATTTAACATACCATTGACAGATATAATTATGGAGCCATCGGGTGATAAGTCAATTGTTGATAAATTTAACAGAGTCATAAAAAAATTGAGTAAATTATTTTACAGTATCTTGAAAGAGTCACAATAAAAACATCGAGAACATGTTAGAATATATCCGAAAAACTCGCATATCAAAATGAAAAGTGCGCTATTCAAACGTTTGGAGTCGATTATCGTCGACAATTCGACATGTACCTCGTTACTGTACATCAAAGATGATAATTATCACAACAATCATCAATCACGAGGAAAATATCCCGGTATGAAGTGCTAAGTATCCCTCAAATTGCGAAGTTTCGCATTTGCTACATTGATTCAAACTTCACGGATTATTAGATAAATCACAAAAATTTGACCGCATTTCTCATCAGGATCACGTACCTACTTCATATATTCCTCAAAAAACACATGATATCATCCACATTTGGTCTCGGAGACGTCATTGCAAACATTGTCGAGAGAATGAAAAAGAGCCTATTGGGCAAAGAAAATCCATTTTTCATCAGCTACTATAAAAACAAATAATGTTCTGCAATTTTTTGGTGGAGTGCCTTTTCATCAGCGTTTGACTCACAAATCAATCTACTCGTATACTTTAGTGCAGCACGATATCGTATATTATTGTTGACGC
The DNA here is from genome assembly GCA_905338405.1 of Notodromas monacha. Classification (NCBI taxonomy): domain Eukaryota; kingdom Metazoa; phylum Arthropoda; class Ostracoda; order Podocopida; family Cyprididae; genus Notodromas; species Notodromas monacha. The sequence continues at coordinate 66,688 of CAJPEX010000737.1, forward strand.
CTTTCAAAAGAACACCTCATCAACATTAAAAAATAAGTGTCCTCATGAACCTCGCGTTCGTAAATTACCAATAACTTCGCATCAGTGAAATATACCGTATGTTCACATGCAGTATATACAATACATACCGAATCCAGGCAAAACGAAATTGATTATGCAGAAAATGATGGCAAGGGGCAACGGAAGCGCTGGCAAGGCTCTCTTGAACTTTCCGGGTCTTTCATGAATTTCAAGGATCTCCAATCTCTGTTCCGGTTCTCCTTCAGCTCCTTCGAGGATGATCTAAGAGAAAAAAAACGAATAAGGACGTTCCAGGGGATAAAAATCATTCTGCAGCATCAGTCAAATCCCGTCAAGACACCCCCTGATATACACCTTCAGCACTCTCGACAACCGCCAATTTATTTTTAAAAACAAATCTTCAATATAATGATGACATTGGAAACCCCTTTAAAACGCCGTCCGCCAAAACTTTCTGACAACTCAAGTACGCTCCTGCCAATCAATTTTGCCCCTGATATCCCAGAAAAAAATCAAGTTTTTGTGAAAGGTTTCAAACTAAAAACACACACACACCCACAATGATGACGGCAGCATTATTTGATTCATTGGAACAATATCTACATATACACATCCCAGGGTTATTTTGATTGTTTTCCAGAATAATACAGTAAAATGTTATTCCATACTATACGTGATTTTTATATCATTTGGATTTTTTTTTATAAACCACAACCAGCCCCTTTAAGCTGTCAGACCCGTTAAACTGCCACAAAAATCACGATGCACGAAAATTAGCGAGGACCGCCATTGTCCAGTATACAAACCATTTTTTGCCAAATTAAGAAGTTCATTTTGACCATTTCCTTCTTTTTCTCAATTCGATACTCGTAATCATTGCCCTTTTTATTCGGAAAATGTACAGTAATGTACTGCAAGAAAAGCTGCAATGAGAAAATTACCGGCAATAAAAAAAGAAAAAAAAACCCCTCTGCGCTCTCTTACTTTGAAAAAAAAAAAGTTATTCATTTAACAGAAGCTCGTTTCTACAATATTCAGACGATGCACTAATTTCTTCAGAACCAGCGGGAAATTCGCAGAAAAGAATTTTTTTCCGTGCGTGCTGTTTGGCATGCATATAACATCAGGGTTCGTTTCAGTATCGAACCAGCATGAGGTTCAGGGTCTCATTAATAGAATCCCTAATAGGCTTTCGTACGTAATTTTGCAGCCATGAAATGAATCCCTTGCACGTGATAATAAGAAGTCTTTTACGCTCCACAATGAATTTTCTTATAAGAATGGATTCATTAATGGGATTCATTAGCGTTGAACGTTGAATTCCAGGGAGGGATATTATAACCTGCACGCTTTTGTTCCAAAAACATTTCCAAGAACTACGATGCTGTAAATTTCGATCGAAGATAAGCACGGAAAAAAATTGTGTACAGTACTGAACATAGAAAGTACTGTACAGTTTTACAAATACTATACCGTAACGAAAAGGAAAATTATCGGAATATTATATGGAATTTTTTCTCCCTGTATTTTTGCAACAGCGGACAAACAGCAAGAAGAATAAATTTAAAAATTAAAATTCATGAGGTTTCCATAGTGAATAAAACTGATAAATGATGACACATGCAGGGTTCTGATGAGAAACAAAAGTTTTATTAAAATATGTTTTTCAAACTTTAAAACACGATGCCATTTATCATGTATACGGAGCAAAAAATTGCATGTGTTTAGGGCGTACATCAAATGCAATACGTATAAGACAGAATTTCTGAAAATTCAGCAGGCGGAGGAAGATTCTACTGGATCATATAATTCCCCATCACTTACGCATCGTTATTCCATATCATAATATGTATCATAGTTTCCCTCTACTTTTCCACCCTGATTGTTTGCCAAAATTCTTATGATGCTTATTGTGCTCCTCCGACTGATGCAGAAAATATTATTTACAGTACAGTGAAATATTTGCATGCTCTTCCATGAATTTGCGTTCATTTCCCTGATGCCGGGTATCGTATTCCCGTAAGGATCCTTCAGTAAATCCTCATGACATTTTCCGGATGTTTCGGCAAGTCTATTGACTCTTTTCTTTTTTCTTTTGCAGACCACTCAATACAGCACTCACATGTCGGTGCCAGAATATAAGAGGCTTACTATATATATATACTATTTGTTGTTTAGGTATCCAGCAGGTCTTGTTGGAATTGGACGACTCCTCATATACTCGCGATGAAAAATGGATGTTTCATCATTCTTTGAGTCATGTGTGGCTGGGTCCGATGCTTTCCGAAAATAAGGTAGGCATGTTTTTGTTGTTGTTTTACTTTACTAGAACTTCATGGAAAACAAATGGGTTGAGGAGGAAACATGTAGGGAATTCACCGACATGTAACAATAATTTATAGCGTGGACGAGCAAATGACGGACTGGTTTTTTGAAATTTTGTACTGTATTTGCTCAACGATTGAACGCATGCCATTTTGAAAGAATTCTCAATCGAAGCTCGTTTAATTTGTTTCATTGGAAATGTAGGGTAATAAGTGCTGGTTACGTGCGAAAAAATTCGGCAGAGACTAAAAAAATAAATCAAATTATTTTAATTTTTGCGGTTCCTCCAAAGTAAGGTCCAAATTTTTCGCAAATTTGGTCAACATTGCGATCTCATTGGGATTCTATATTTGTTTAATTGGGCTTATTCATTTGTTTCATAGGAAGTGTAGGTTAATAAGTGGTTACGTGTGAAAAATTCCGGCGGAGAGAATTATTTTCGTTTTTGATTTTTTTGTGGTTCCACTGATCAAGGTCCACTTTTTTTTAGCACTGTTGGTCAACATTACGATCTCATTCGGGATTCTATTTGCTTCATGACGTCAATGTGAGAGGCTTATTCACCCCGTGCTAGAAAGCAATAATAATCCCACACGAGTCAGACCTGCTGGTGTTGAATAATACGGAAAAGGCTTTGCGTCGACAAGATGAAATAACAGGTTGTGCAAAACAAAAAAAATCTCCATAGAACACGATAAACTCCTGGGATTATGCCACGGAATATAACTGATTTTCATTCGTGTAGACTTCGATTTTCTACGCATTTGCTAACTGCACAGAATTTTCACGCTGAACAAAGGAAAAAGAGCTTTCTATATAAAATTTTGAATAATGTGTTTTACTTCTGTCAGATTACAATGCAGTGCATGTTGGATTGCAAAAAAATTGAGATACGAATACGGAAGCTATTCTCTTGTACGTTCGCAAAATTAAACCGATTTGTTCATGGTACTTTCTTATAATAAGAAGCTAGTCTCAAACCATAGGCTTAAAAAAAAAGAAATTTATCGGAAAATTCTGGAATTGTCCTGAGAAGTTCAATAGCACAAATTGCTGCAGAAGAATTTCTAAATCGGGTAAATTTTTAAATTTCGTCAATGCATTTTGTATATTTTGTCTAGGAACAAGACCCCGGAAAACTGCTGTTCTACTCTACAATATACTCCTGTGCTCCAGAGCATCAAAGGATATTCTATGACAGTGTTCCCCAAACTTTTTGGCCTGCAGAACGGCAAATTTGCATAAATTTCTTCACGGACTAGCAAATTCCCAAAAAATGTTCTACAGATTGGCAAAGTTTCATAAAATTGCTGCCGACTTGAACCAGTTTTGCTTGAAATAAGTCTTCATGCGTGGGAAGTACAGTATTTAAAAGTTTCTACTTTCTGGCAAAAATTAAGTTACGCACCAACAAAGCATCTATAGCTGAATTTCATCACAAAATTAGAAAAGTGGGCTTGAAGAAAGGTTTCTCAGAAATAAAACTGAAAATGATTTAATCCAAGTGAGAATTTTCCTGAAGTGGAACCATATATGAGAAGAAATGCAAACTTTTATTTTCATGAAATATTTTTAACTGCCATTTTCTTTCCAAAATTAAAAATAAAAATAAAAAACGTTGTTGCTATACTTATGATAAATTCACAGTAATATACTGAAAATGTTCTGCGGACCGGCAAAAAATTTCTGCGAATGGTTTCGGAAACACTGTTCTATTACAAAATAAAATATCCACCGCGCAGCAGAAACACGCGTGATATTTTAGTGATGGACACGATGTTTTGTGTAAATTCGAATCATTCCTATGTAGTTGAATTTGAAATACTGTATCGTTGAAGATAGCGTACGTAAGGCTTGATGTAATTTCTGATGCAATCTGAATCCCCCCTATGCTATGAGACATATACACAGCATTCTGAGCCTCTTATACAAAGAGAGTTTCCTTCACACATGAAAGACGTAGGACGAAGGTCCACAATGTCAGATCAAAGAGTATATGTGTACATTCTAGAGAGGATAGGAAATTCCCCATGGTGCATACACTCCAAATAATGTCCGGATATATTCGGAGTTTACCTTCTAGAAAAGCGGGAGATTTACATCAGCAACCCAGCAGTAATCCTGTCCTTGCAACTTGAATGAAGATTCTTCTCAGAAGAGATAAACCATTCATAAGTTTTATTTTATTCATAATAAGAAGCTTTTCTAACTCAGTTCGGTGACCCCGGGAACGAGGGATTAAATGTCATGCACAATTCAGCAATTCCCTATATATGCAATATCATGTACTGTATTGAATATATTTAAGTGATGGAAGATATTTGTCTCTCTGTTTATATAGAAGACAGTTCTCTTTTAGGGTGTGAACAGTTATAATTTTTTGTTGTAATGAAGGAGAACCTCCAAGAGATTCTGTAGATTGATAAAAGGTTAAATACTTTTATTTTTTTTCGTTGATATCTGCGTTGGAGATGAGCAACCATCTTCTAACGTCATTTGACCTATTCTATTTATAATTGATCCAGAATATTCGCGTAAATCTTTATTACAGTACAAAAAGTACCCACTTTATTACTTTTTCACTTTGATAGTTTTATTTTCTCCTATGTGAGACCACCATATGTGGACACCCCCAACATATGGACAATTTGAATCAAGGACACTTGACCAAAAAAATGAGGCCCAACATTTAGACATTGACTTGAGTTAGGGATACTTCTCTGAAATTTTCCTCAAAAATCAAAATAGGTTATTTCTTAATTTTAATATCTTTTGAAGAAATCAAGTTATTTAGATTCACACAAATTGAAAAATATTTCATGATAAATTCACTCTAATTCTTAATCAAAAGCAAGCTGATTTTGTGCTTCTCTTTTCAGAGTTTTTTTATATCATCTGTGCATAATAGCAAGACTTTTTTTCTTTGTTTTTTGATCTCCTTTTGATACCAAAAGACCAGATTCTATGTAGCTTTGTTCTGCACTGGTGTTTTCTACAACTTGAAGATCAGGGAAACAATTGTTGTTATAAATTTTTCAGGACAGATTTGTCATGGGTTGAACAGATGTTGCCAGCTGACACGCCATTTCACTTGGGACAATGAGATGTTGCCTGAGCAGATATGGTAAAGCAGTGGTACTACAGTACAATGCAGCATACAAAATGCCACATTGTTGTCATGTTCAAAATTAAAACCATCATCTTCTAGAAAAGGAGTTATGAAACAAATTACAAACAATATTAAAAACAAGATTCCAAGGAAACCACCAACAGGCCAGCCTTGGAGATATTGATCTCCAGGGCTTATTCAAGTGGTGAATCAGCCCTGTGATCAAAGGAATAATCAGGAATTCTATGTGCAAAAGAATTAGTCACACATCAGTGGAAAGCCTTGAACAAACTTTCCAATGATGAGGACCTGAACCTCATCAAAACCACCTCAAGCAGCAGTCAGTAGCAGTCCAACCTGAACTGAGAAAGGAGCTATTATTTGTGTGCTGAAACATTATTTGGTCTTTGAACATTTGCTGAATATATAAACTAACGTCAAGGTATTTACCTCAGGCCGCAAACGGCCAAATGTGTTTCCAACTTTCTTTCACTTCATCCAATGAGTGAATCTTGAATCTTTGCCAGAGAGGCTCAATAGCCCTTGACAAAATTTATAATTTTTGACAAAAAAGAAAGATAACCTATTAATTATGTCAGCATTGAAGTCTAAGGGAAAATGAGACTTGACATAGGGACATTCTGAAATCAGGACACTTGTGATGCACCAATTATGTCTGCTTCTTGGGGTCTCACTGAATATTATTGGGACAATTATTGGAGAAATGTGTCAGTTTCTGTGACAAAAAACGATTACTGTCATTCCCTTGAAGAATTTTTCTCAGTCTCCCTTCTCCCATCAGGAAAATAAATGTATGTGTATATATATAGAGCCACAAAATAAATGCTGCACTGTATTTCACTTTAATTCGATTGATTCGTGAAATGAGGAACTGTGATGAAATATTGCGGGCAATCATCAATTAAAGCCTGTTTATTCTGACCATAATACCGTAGTTCTTGACGAGACTTGATTAAAAGTTTGTCAGAAACCGTACTGGTACTGTATCTGCATATTTGTTACTTCCATGATGATTAAACGCGGACTAATGGAAAGTGATTGACGATTATGAACGCCATTATCGTTTTCAACTTTTCAATTACAGTAACAGCACTACATCCATCAGTTTCGGGAATCATCGATGAAAGCTTCATAAATTGCTGGTGTGGAAAATCTGCTGAAATCCTAAAAGACGTCGCAGATTCTAACGAATGTTACAACGACTGAAATTCTGAACTCCATGCGTTTCTCTAATTTCGTCGTAACCTTGGCGAGGAAAATATACACGATAACATTTAGACAAATAATTTCGAGAATTAAATTGAATAAAACCTCCGTTTTACACGCAAATAGATGCTTGCTAAAAATGCAAAGAAATGCTCGCTGGTTGATGAAGGATATATTCACGTCTGAGAACTGCGGTTCGTATATACTCCCTTTTAATTTGAAAGGTTTGATCCCGATAAACCCCCCGCATTGGTACTGGAAACCCCATTCGGGATCTATATATATAAAGGTTACCAGCAGTCTTTTTCTCCCCACACCAAAAAGTTGGATCTAAAGTTTTTCTGTGGGATTTGAGGAGAATTCTTGCATATACAGTATATACAGCCCTCATCAGGAATTGCTAAGTCGCAGTCAGCTCAGATTTTTTTTTTTGCTATGAAAAAAGACAAGAAGAAATTAAGGGATATTCGGTGGAAATGCATCAGGAAATTTAAATTCCGCGGACGACACATACTGAAGTGAGGATATATCCAAGATATGCTTGATCAGCACTGGAGTTTTGCTGATTCAATTCCGTTTGATTTTCGGAATACACCTTAATTATTATTTTGTTCGTGTCTAGACCAAAGTTTTTGTTAAGAAATAATCCAGCTGTCGATTTTGTGACACTTGTATTCGTTAAAAGGCTGTACGGATATCGCAATTTCGGCTCAATAATAATAATGGCAGTAATAAAATGAAGCTACTGTAGTATTAAATACAGTCAACCCCCATCTAATGGACTTGATTTGTGCAAGGGACGAGTCTGTTAGACGAAAAGTCCTTTACACAAATTCAATTACATAAACAATTAAAAATTTCAATTTTCAACACTAATTTCAAACCAAAAAAATACAAATGAAATAGATGTGCACCACGTTTAAGGTTATTTTTGCTTTTTGAAAACGTGGTTTTTTAGATTAATTTTTTAATGTACTAATTTTTTTTTTCTATGAAAAAAGACCAGAAGAAATCAAGGGATATTTGGGGGAAATGCATCAGGAAAATTTAAATTCCGCAGACGACACATACTGAAGTGAGGATATATCCAAGATATGCTTGATCACCACTGGAGTTTTGCTGATTCAATTCCGTTTGCTTATCGGAATACACCTAAATTATTATTTAGTTCGTGTCTAGACCAAAGTTTTTGTTAAGAAATAATCCAGCTGTCGATTTTGTGACACTTGTATTTTTTAAAAGGCTGTACGGATATCGCAATTTCGGCTCGATAATAATAATGGCAGTAATAAAATGAAGCTAGTATTAAATACAGTCTTAGAAAACTTGAGATAATTCCACAGACAACTCTATACTCTCTTGATTAGGTTCTTAATTGTTTCCTCATTGATGTCTTTCCTTGAAGTTAACTTTGCTGTAATATACAGTCAAACAGCAGCTCTCTAAGTTGAATTTCAAGGGACCAGCAAAAAATTTTGACTTAGGGAGGTTTTGGCTCAAGGATGTTTTAAATTTTAGAGGTTTGAGCAACAATTCAAAGCCCTTTTTCTGGGAAAAATTGTAAATGGTGATATTCTGGGGCTTAAATGGCTTCTTAAATGATTTGAAAGGATGCTGAACGTGGTGGCAGGGGTTCATTTGCCCAATTAAGTATTTCACTTCCTTCAAAACACAGACATTTCTGCTTCTACTGCTTTTTTCTTTCTTGGGACAAGAAAAAAATGGCCAACAGGCCACAGAGAATTTGACTTATGGAGGTTTGAAGGGAAAAGGGAGGTTTTTAATGTAATGGGTATTCAGATGGGGACTAGAAAAAATTGGACTTTGGGGGTTATTTGACTTAGGGAGGTTTGAGTTATTGAGGTTCACCTGCATAAAGTATCATTGAAAATCATTCCATCCTGAATTTTTAATTCTATATTTTTTGTTTCTTTTTGTAGATTATTTTCTTCAGAATATCCCAAATAATAAATTTGTTTGCATAATTGAGTCATATATGAGCATGAATCATCATTTATTTAACCACTCTGCGGCTAAGTCAGACTTTTTTGCAGATTTTTGTGTCACTCCAGAGTGGAATTAAAAAAACCTCAACAGTGTGTGCAGGGCGAAGTCCGGAAAAATCCTGGCATTTTTTAAATTTTCCACAGAAAAATTTCACCTGAAAATGAAAAAATGAAAGCTTCAAGGCTCTCTTTTTTTCCCTGGCCTTGTGTTGTTTCCCCATTCAAAGATTAAATTTAAACTTGAAAGCCAGGAGCCCAGGCTGGAGGTCAATACGGAAAAAGTCAAACTCAGGACTTTCCCAGCATTTCATTATCCCCGGAAAAAAATCTGACTTCGCCCTCCCCCACCTGGCAGGGGTTGCATAACCTTGTGCAAAAATATAATGCACACCCATCAGGAAAAAGTCTGATTTTGCCCTGGGATGGAAAGGAGGCTGCTGCTGTCCAAGGGTTAAGGATCATCAGATAAAGAAACCTTATTTCAGACATCCGTGAACTAGAATCATAATACTTTACCGATTTGTTCCAGCGATGAAAGCTTCCCTCTGGAAGTCTGAAGACGAGCCAGCAGAAATGATTTTACTACAAATTTCGCACACTATTAACGGGTAATTCTCCAAATGTAGCATCTTCCAAGTGCTACATCATATACAGACCCGCACGAAATTCGCAATTTTGTCCAATAAATGGCAATAAACAAGAGAGAGGAAACAAAAATGAAGCTGCGGTTGATCCCATTCCTCTCGCAAACTCGAGATAGTATCTTTTTCTCATCGTGCTTTTTCTTCTCAGAGTTTACCTTGCTTCTGCAATATACCGTGGAAACTCTATCTAGGCCAGGTGTTTATTTCCTTCCTTCGGGTTATTTCTTTCTTCCTTATTTTTTAGGTTTTTTTTTCTAAGATTAGAAGTAGAGTATAAAGAAGAGGTTTCCTGACTTCGCATGTCTTCTTATTCTTGCCAACCATCAGGAGTCATTCGAGAAGACGTTTCACCTGTCGTCATTATTTTGCTGCCACCTCGACCGGATTCCCCCACCTGGTGATGACAGACTCGCCCAAGGTGAGCGGATTTCCGGGAAAAGTTGCGCGAGAAAACGGAAGTCGGAAAACAGTGTACAGTATATGAAGAAGCAGCAGGTAGAAAAAGAGGAACACGAGGATGATGAAGAGAGACAGAAATAAACACAACTTCGAAACATGGACAAGGTTAAGTAAACATATCACTTTCATACATAGGTACTGTATATACTTGTATGCCCCTAAAATGCTGGATGATGCCTATATACAGTAGACTCACAGAACTAGTATTTTTAATTCACAGAAAATAAAGCATTCACTGGTTCAAAACTTGTGCAGTCACTAAATTTCCCTAATTGACATGCATTGTCTGCCCGATGCATCATCTTCATCAATAAAGGTGAAATACAAGAGAGATTTGATAGAGTTAATTTTGTTTTAATGTAATTAAGAAGCTTCAAGGAATTGTTAGAAAATATGGTTAATTACATGATTTAAACACACATTTTAAGTTAGTGGTGGGGGTACCTGACTGTTCCAGAGGATGAAGAGGGGTACGCGCTTCAAAAAGGTTGAAAAGCCCTGTGGCAGAGTACAGTTGAACCTCTCTATAAGTCAAATTTCAAGGGACCAGCTCACCAGCAAAAAAATTTGACTCAGAGAGTTTTGAATTATACAGGCTTGAGCTACTATAGAAAGCCCTTTTGTTTTGGGAAACATGCAATTTTTTTTTTTCAAAAGTGTTAACAATGATGTTATCTGGGGCTTAAATGTGACTTCTTAAATGAGTTGAAAGGATGCTGAACTTGGAGGCAGGGGTTCATTTACCCAATTAAGTCTTTAATTTTCTTTAAAACACATCAAGTTATGTTTTTATTGTTTTTTTTTCTTTCTTGGGTCAAGAAAATAATGGCCAACAGGCCACAGAAAATTTGCCTTATGGAGGTTTGAGGGGAAGAGCCTTTGACTTGGGGAGGTTTTAAATGCATTTTTTCCAATGAGATTCCTAAAACCTGAAAAAATTCAACTGAGGGGGGTATTTGACTTAGGGAGGTTTGAGTTATTCAGGTTCATCTGTATATTACAGCAGTAAAATCTCGTTACGACCAAGACATAATTTCTGGGACCAGTGAAGGAGCTTCGTTGTAATAAAATATTTAAGAAAGTCTATAGGAATCATTTATCTTTTTGCGGTAATTTGGAAGGTATTTCGAACAATGACTTCGTTTGACGCGATGATTCGTTAAAACGAGATTCGTCAAACATAAGAACTGCTTTAAAATTATTGAATTGAGCCCTCGATCGTAATAAGACCACACAAATGGCGAAGTCGACAATCTGGAAATATATGCTGCATTTTTCATTAGAGTATTTAAATTGTATTTATTATATAGCAGACAAAATAAATTCGGAAGGTGTTTCTGCTTGGCTACCTGAAGCTTGAAGATTATTCGAGTACTTTCCGAAACTGATCAGTTTCTTTTCTCTCAACCTGTTGCGAGGGCAGAACTTTCAACGATAGAAATGCGAGAAATTCATTTAACATTTTCAAATCAAAGACTTTCCTTCCTCCCAAACCTTTATGACTAGCATTTTCTGGAGGAATTAATTTTGGCTATTATTTTACTGAAGAATGAAAAAGATAAAATCAATAAAAATCTTACGAAGTACGTGTTTCGAAAGGAAGTGACAGACTAATTGGGCAAATGAAACCTTGCTGTCAATTTCACCATCATCCTGTAAAGTCATTCACCAAGCAATTTAAGGCGAAGAATGCAACCGATAAAAATTTGATACAATCCTTTTTTCTTTCCCCCGAACAAAAAATGCTTCTTTCCTCAACTGGAAACCCTCCATAAATCAAAATTTTGCGCTGTCTCCGTGAAGTTCGATGACGTAAAGAGGTGCCAGTGCATTTGAAATATACTTTTAATTTCACTTTTAAAAAATATGGAGTATAAAGGCGATTTGCTATACCATTCCTGTACAAAGGTGAAAATTCTTCCCAAAAAATTCAAGTAACGGAAAAAATCTAAATACTCAAGTGCAAAAAATTGCTACGCTTGCATATGATGCATTGGGAACTTCTGCTGGTGTGTGGGAGGGGGTTTTCATACCCGGGGGTCTCGCAAAAATAACAAACGGTATTCGACCTTGCTCCAGTTTATACTAGTCCCAGAAACCGCACGCATTTTTCAGCAGGTCTTCGCTATTTTTCCTGGTTTATAAATACCTTCAACTGCCTTTGTTCGTGTCCCAGTAACACAGGCTTGTCTGCTTGGAGAAGAAAAAAAAAAACCCTGAGCCATGACCAAAGGTTCATTTCATTGTCTATTAATTGTGGGAGAGAAGACATCTGGAAATTCTGAACCACTGTCCAAAATTGTTACCTATTTACTGTCTTTGTTGGGTGTATTTATGAAGGGGTTCAAAAATATGTTCGCAAATTGGTAAAAATAATTAAATCAAGACATTAACCCTCAGATGGTAGCGGGTTCTTTCCCATATCGGGACAGAGTCAGATTATTTTTGTTTCCTCCCGCATTTTCATATTTTTGAAGGTCAGGAAAACCCTTCCAGGTAGGCTGAGGCAAAGTTTGGATAAATCCAAAAAAAGCTGGTAGCCTAACTGTGCATTTTTTTCCCCCAACAATATTCTGTGCCCAGGGAAAAAATGTCCGGATTTTTTCCCAACTTTGCCCTTAACCCCCTGTTGACATTTTTTCTTCACCTCTCTGAGGTGCAACAAAATTTTGCAAAAATAGTCAAATGTTGCCACCCAAAGGTTAATTAGAAGCTCAAACCTAAGAAACTCTAGTTTATCACACTGAATAACTCTTTCATAATAATCATACCCTACACAGACAGAATCAAACTGAGTGATCAATGGAAACCTTTTCCTTCTTCATCCTCTGGCATTTTCAGTTTTTTGAAGGTCAGGAAAACCCTTCCAGGTGGGTTGAGGCAAAGTCGGGATTAATCCAAGAAAAGCCTGTTGCTTGACTGAGAAATTTTTTATTTTCCTACAACATTTTTCTGTGCCAAAGGAAAAAAAAACATTGGGATTTTTTCCAATTTTGCCCTCAACACCCCGTGTAGTCATTGCTTTCTTCACCTCTCGGAGGTGCAACAAAATTTTGTAAAAATAGTTCAACTTTGCTGCCCGAGGGTTAATGAATTAAACTTCATTTTAGTGCACTTCAGTGGAGGGCATTCACTTTGATCTAGGCCTTTTTCTTGTTTCCTTCTGTAGCCAAGTAGTGAATGAGAAAATTATTAGAGGCCATTGAAGGATTCTTGAGGAAAAAAACATCTGCCTTTGATGACGGCAAATGGCAGTTTATCCTCTTTCATGAAACAAACCCTTGTATTTACATGTAACTAATATAAAAACCGCAGGGTGTTATCCGGAAAATATTCTTTTAACTTTTACTAATTCAATCCACACCTTTTCGATATTAAAAACAAGAGCTGTAGAGCAATAAATACTGTATCTTCAACAAAGTTACACAAATTCCTGCTACACACATTTTTATGCATATTTTTATTCGAGTCTTTATGATACTATTCAGGGCATTGTCATCGAAAATCGTTTGAAAGAATGTCAATTTGCCTAAAAGGTTCGCAAAATATCTTGACGATGTCGGACGTGTTCCGCATTTCGACCTCGATGACATGCAAGTGGCAACATGTGTTCACATTATCGCGTCGGGCGACTAGACGCAAGAATTTTGAACCTCTGGCATTTCATTTTCTGAAGGAAGCACATATTTTCCAAACTAAAAAAATAAATAGAAAGACATTAAACCGTTCTGAACTGCTGCGAGGCCGCGGAGCTCGAAGTTAAATGATCTTGGAACAGTGCCTGGTACTTCCGCAAAGCAGTGTCGATTTTAATTTTTGTCTCTTCACACAACTGTACAGGGGAGAATTCTTCCGGAAAATGATTGAAGTAGAACTGTTCTACTGCTGTATTCCATCATACATAATAAGAATGTGTTTTGTACCATGAAAAAATTAGTAATGACTGATGCTGAAATCATCTTCCTACCCTACTGATCGATCGTCGTTGTTCAAAATCTATAGGGCAGGCTGCTCTGAGAGTTTCATGTTTGCTTTTTTATTGTGACCTCAAACTGCTCAGAGCCAAATGGATCCTGGGCTTCTGGGAACCAGAAAAAAATAAACGAATTCGGAATAACAAAACCGAACATCTTTCAAAAATTTACGACAATCACGAGTGCCTTTTCCGAATATTGTAGCGAGACTTGCGAAGTTTTTATACATTTCTCAGTACACGTAGTATATTTCTGACCAAGTGGACCAGTAAAGGATGAATGCATTTCTAGAAAACACATACACACACACACACAAACACGTGAGCGATATGAATGGTTCAACGTATAGCATAGAGTAAACCACATTTATTATCCTAATTGTAGAACCGAATTCATTCCTTCTCAATTTAGGTCTCGTTTATGATTTTATGTAGATCATATGTATTTTGATAAACAATTTCCACCTGTTTTCTTCTCAAAATCAATATTGAAACGACATGTCTTTTGTACGCAGAGGCCTTTTGGTTTTATACTTGTGTTAATGCAGGAAAGGAAAAAGAAATATAAATGTAATTTGATATTCTTTGAAAAGAAGTGACTCTTTCCATAGAAATACCTTTACAGTACATATTACTCATATATTAAATATAGTTGAGCCTTGATAACTTGAATCTTTCAAAGTTCAATACTGTACTGTATATTGTTACTTCCTATATCAATTTTTTTTCAAGTTCCTGATGTTTGAATTCCCTCAGAAATAATGCATTATAAACCTCCCTAACTCAAAGGCTTCACCCTCAAGCCTGCATAACCCAAATTTTCTGGAGGCCTTTTGTTTATAATTGTATTTATGTAAGTAAGAGAAAAGCAATAATTAAAAAGCACTTTGAAATTCTCTGAAAATAAGTGACGCACAAATTTGGCAAATGAACCCTTGCCTCCGACTTCAGCTTAATTCCTGTAAACACATGTAAGAAATAATTTGAGGCCCAGGTTATTACCAATTACAATTTTCTGCCATTTTTTTATTTCCCTGAACAAAAAGTATCATTTTCAAACTCGAAAACCCCTATAACCCAAATTTTGTTCTGGTCCCTTGAAGTTTGACTCAAAGATGTTCAACTGTAACTCATCAGTCAATCATGAAATGATTTTTAGCAGATACCATATACACGTGGACAGCTCTCTCATCTACAACTAAATGTAGGGGACCAAAAAAAATTTTCTCAGAGAACCACAGCATGTAAGATTGCTAGAGAACTACTACCTTGCATGTTACAAAACAAATTCATTATACTGTTCTGTACACAGAATATCATTGGAGAGAGTGCTTGAACCTTTCAAAGTTCAATACAGTATACTGTTCCTTCCTATGTCGATTTTTTTTTCATGTCCCTCATTCCTGAATACTGATTAATTTCCTCAGAAATAATGCATACACCAGCATAAAGTCCCACCTTTCCCGGAAAAGAGATATCGGGAGGGGGGGGGGGGGGGTTGGGGCGGACAGTAAGTCCGCCCAAATGCTTCCGGGGGGAAAGGAAAAAAGAGTTTCACGTGGTGTGGATCCATGATAGCACGAAAAAAAACTGCATGCAGAAGTAATAGGACGGAAACGTTGAGACATCACAACTGCTGGCAGCAGCAGTATGGCAGCAGCAACCCTGGCAGCAGCAATGTGGACGAGAGCACACGACGACGACGACGACGACTAGCGAGGCAGCACATCACACAAATATACCTTTGGCTCCTTGCTGCTGCTGGAAATGCGTACTACTGTACTATATATTCCTGCTCCTCGTCGTCGTCGTCGTCGGCGTCGCGAGTTGTGCCAAGATTGCCTCATCGTCGTCGACACGGTTCTTATACCTTGCTATGCGCATTTATTTCCTACAGTGCTATACTGCCTTATGGTTATTGCTTCCCTTTCCTCTCAAAGTCACTCTCCGCTTGCTTATTGTACGTAGAGTGTGTTCTTTTTATTATTATTTTTTGTCGATATAGACTGCATGAACCTATGTTTTCGCATTCGTTTCGGCGCCTCACATATTTGAAGCTGCCTTTTTGTTTCGGATAACCCCGCACACGCACGGGTTCCGCCCTTTGCTGCTATGTGTACGTACTGTATCTACGAGTACGTCTATACATGCTACTGTACGCGAGTCTAGTGTCTTTTCTTCAATTCGACTCGGTTCCTTTGTATATATATATAATGGCATACGGCGTTTTGTTTACAGAGGAGATCAAGGAGGAAATATAGGAAAGACTTATTCGTGGATATAAGGGGGAAAATAAAGAGAAGAGCCGCATGTTGTTGGCCGTGTCCGGTCAGCCGCCAGCCGTTCAATTCACGGTCGCGCACCCGCCAGCCGGCAACCGCCGGTCCCTCCAACCGCCAGCCGGGGCAATAGTTGGTCTGCGGAATCCCCAGCCCACCAAACCATGGTCCGGTCACCCGATTGTCGGGGCACCCAGAGGCCCCTTACAGTCCCTGGTCAGTTGAATTTTGGCTTTAAAATCCTGATCTCCCAGGGCATAGGAGATCAAATAATGTTTATCGTGTACTTTCCCACAGGTTGTCAAAAAAAATTCGTGAAATCCCGGGTGCTGGGCGCAGAATTATTTTGCACAAAATTTCGTCTGAAAATTGAGAAAGTTGAAAAACTGTAAAGCAAAATATTACTGAAATTTACAGTTCTGGGTGAAACAGTTTTTTTTACAAATTTTTAGCCAAAATTTCATTTTGAAAAATGTTGCACTCAACACCCCAGATTTCAGTGATTTTTTGGCCCAATGTTGGATGGAATGACAAATGAATACTTTCATTTTTTTTGCTCTTATTCTTGAAATGTTGGCCAACATTTTTTATAAAAAATTCTGTACCCAGAGCACCATACATTTCAGTCATTGTTTGACCCAATGCTGGGAAGAATGTCAAAGCTACTTTCAAATTATTTTTGATCCTCAATTTTCCAA